>CM008332.1:38349326-38370020 GCA_002525835.2 Ipomoea batatas | reverse complement strand
TCGTAAAAAGAATTAATATTGGTCTCCATTCCTTTTTCCTTCATAATTTTTTCCTAATATTTCATTTGTTGGTTACTAATTTTTTCATATGGAAAGTTGTGTCATATTTCCGGTGAAATATTAATATATTTCTTTCGTTTTTCCTAATATTTCATTTCCTTTTAAATATATTCATTTCCATTTTCCTTCATAAACAAAATTATTATTCATTCCCATTTTTTTTTCCTTCATAATTTTTTCCTAATATTTCATTTGGTGGTTACTAATTTGTTTATAGAAAAAACTGTGTTATATTTCCAGTGAAATATTAATATGTTCATTTCGTTTTTCCTAATATTTTATTTTCTTTTGAATATATTTATTTCCTTTTACCTTCATAAAAAGAATTAATATTATTTTACATNTTTTTTCCTTTATAATTAGAATTATTTATTGTCATTCATTTTTTCTTCATAATTTTTTTCTAATATTTCATTTGTTGGCTACTAATTTTTTGTAGAGAAAGCTATGCTATATTTCCAGTGAAATATTAATATATTCATTTCGTTTTTCCTAATATTTCATTTACTTTTAAATATATTTATTTCATTTTTTCTTCGTAAAAAGAATTAATATTGATCTCCATTCCTTTTTCCTTCATAATTTTTTCCTAATATTTCATTTGTTGGTTACTAATTTTTTCATATGGAGAGTTGTGTCATATTTCCAGTGAAATATTAATATATTTCTTTCGTTTTTTCCTAATATTTCATTTCCTTTTAAATATATTCATTTCCATTTTCCTTCATAAAAAAATTATTATTCATTCCCATTTTTTTTCCTTCATAATTTTTTTCTAATATTTCATTTGGTGGTTACTAATTTGTTTGTAGAGAAAACTGTGTTATATTTCCAGTGAAATATTAATATGTTCATTTCGTTTTTCCTAATATTTTATTTCCTTTTGAATATATTTATTTCCTTTTTTCTTCATAAAAAGAATTAATATTATTTTACATTCTTTTTTCCTTTATAAATTTTTCCTAGTCATTCATTTTGTGGTTACTATTTTTTTCGTAGTGAAAAGTTGCGTTATATTTCCAGTGAAATATTAATATATTTATTTTAGTTTTCATAATATTTAATTTTCTTTTTAGTATATTCATTTCTTTTTTCCTTCATCAAAATAATTAATATTGCTTTCCATCCATTCCTTTTTCCTGATAATAATTGCCAATTAATTGGCGTGATTCCTTGCCAATTAGTAAGAAAATATTTATAATAGATTCCCGTGTAATATTTATTTTCTTTTCATTCATAAAATTTTATTATTAATTTCCATAGGATTAAAAAGTAATATAATTATAAAAATATAATTGTTGAATATATTTTCAGTGAAATATTAATAAATTCATTTTGTTTTCATTCTAAATAATTAATATAATTATAATTATAATATAATTTTCGATTATATTTCCAGTGAAATATGAATATATTCATTTCCATTTTCCTTCATATATTCATTTCCATTTCTTTTTCCTTCATAATTTTTTGCTAATATTTCATTTGGTGGTTACTAATTTTTGAATAGGGAAAGCTATGTTATATTTATAGTGAATTTTTATTATTAATCTCCTTTTTCATTTGGCCTGATTCCTGTGCCAATTAGTAACATTAGTAACATAATATTAATAACATATTTCCGTGTGTAATATTTATTTCCTTTTTCATTAATAAAAAGATTTTAATATTCATTTCCATATAATTAATAAGTAATATAATTATAAAAATATAATTGCCAATTATATTTCCAATGAAATATTAATATATTCATTTTCTTTTTTCTTCATAAATATTAATATAATTAATATAATTATAATAATTTAATTGTCAAAATAAATTCAAGCCCTTTTTTGTTCAATTTTCAATCAAATATTAATATTAATTTACTTTTTCAAATGGCCTAAATTCCGTGCCGTTTAATTTCCAATTAATTATATTTTTAATATTCTTTTTTTTAACTATAATTTCACCTCTGAACATGGTATGAATAAACGAATAAAACAACTACATATTCAAAGTAATGTAAACCCATGAAATGTTAAGATTTAAAAAAATTACACAAATTTAAAATTTGAAATCTTTAATGCCCAAAAACATAAAATGCCTATGATTTCAATAGGAAAATATTTTATTAATTGCTTCTCAACTTTCACATCCATTTCTTATCAGATCCATTATTCTTTGCATCACATTGCTTATTAGGCTCCAAATATCTGCATTTATAATTAAAGAATCAAGAGAGCTGGAAATATAAGATTTCAAATATAAAAGAATAGTTAAAAAATCAATTAAAAAAGAATAGTTAATACTTAGAATAAAAGTTGTAGTTATTTGACAAATTAGCTTACCTTTAATTTCGACAATTGAAGCTACCAACAATTAACCATAGCGCTTGTGATTGCAAAATATAAGAACCTGCAATGAATATAACCAAAAAAATTAAAAAAAAAAAAAAAAAGAAGAAAAGATAAGAACAGTTAAAAAAAAAGCAATAAATATGTCACACTTTTATGGAGAAGGGTGGTTCTTCCTATGTACATTGATGTTTTCACAAATAAAAAACAACAGAACTAAGAGAGATTAAAATTGGTGTTGGTGGTGGACTGAGTTTCTTCTTGTATTTATAGCCATAAAGAGAGAGATGCATAGCTATTATTGTTAATTGGTAATTGGTAATTCATTTGATTACCATTCATATGTTTTCACCATTAACATAATAATAACATATCTTTTGGTAATAATTGCTAATTTGATAATAAATAAATGGAATTGTAAACAAATAGGTATTGGAATATAATATATATGGAATTCAATTATAATTAATAGAATTCCATACAATTATAACTAATATATTTTTATATATTATTATATAGATATAGATATATATATATATAGATTATTATTCTACCATAATAAATAAATAAATAAATCTATACCATAAACATTTGTCAGTGGTATTACATTATTAATGCATGTATATGTATTAATCTATATGAAATACAAATATATTATCATAATAATTAATTACCATAAACAATTTTAAGTGGTATTACATTAATGCACGTATATGTATTAATCTATAAAATATAAATATACTATCATAATAATTAATTACCATAAACATTTTTCAGTGGTATTACATTAATGCACATATACGTATTAATCTATAAAATACAAATATATTATCATAATAATTAACATAATTACTAATAACTAATTACCAATCTATACTATATATAATATATTATGATTACCATAATTACTAATATTATGATAGAATAATATTAATTAATTATAATTAGAATAATAATTACTATATTACTAAAATGCCCCTACGTTTTGGGGGAAATTTTGGAGGAGGATAATGTTTTTATATATAGTATAGATATAGATTATTAAGCAATTAAGTTAATATCTGCGCAATTATACTATTACACCTTAAATATAAAAATGTATATAGGAATTGACATAAAATTATAATAAAATTTTATAGATTGAAACGGATATTGATTTTGTTGAGTTGAAAATCATTTCCAGAATTAAGAGAAATAAGTTAACAAAAGAGTATTTGAGAGTGGCATCTGATCTGTCATCCCGACGCTAGTCAATGGCAGCTTTTGTGCCGCCCAGCGCCTTGCCGGAGGAACAAATCCGGTGACAGATGGAACACTGATGCACCCTTGATCGCTTTCTGGAGAGTGCGGTGGTCGCCGGTGGTAGCGGAGGACAACATCACCAGAAAACTCGCCAGATCCTCTTCCTCCCTCGACGCACAATACTCGCCGCCGCGAGGTGGAGACAGCGACGACGACATTGTCACTACGCCCATCTTATACAAAACCGTTAGTGTTTGTACGCAAGAAGTAAGATTGCTTTTGCCCCTCTGCCGACGACTTACTCCGGCGCAATAAAACATCCGCTTGCATCCAAACCAAAAGGAAATAATTATGATTTCAAAAGGATTGTAAATTTGTATTTATAGGTGGAAGATAGTATTTCAAAAGGAAACTGTAATAATATATTTAAGGTATTTAAAGATTAATTTGAAATGACATTTTTACCCAATAATGTTAATATTACTAAAATAACCCTAAGTTTGGGCGAGAAAACTTGTCCAGACACTTCTATTATTATATATACTAGTAGTTGACCCGTGCGATGCACGGAGTCCACATCTACTTCACGTTCAATGCATTTCCGACTCAATACAAATTAAAATTTTGAGACCTGTGTGATTGCTAACTCGAGAAAGTGTTTGCAATAGCAAATAGACATGAAAAAATGTTTGTACTTAATTTTTATTAATGGTGTCAAGCTTTGAAGTTTCACCTTATCCAAATTTATAAGGGCACGACATTGTGAATTTACTTTATGTGACTATTTTTTTAGTATGGATAAATTATTTGTCATGTCTATCTTTTAAATTCTTAAACCTCAACATATATCATTTGCCTTCTACACTTTCCAAAGGGAAAAATCAATTGCTCTTTTCGTCTAGGTAACATAAAAATTAAGCATTCATGCTGTCAATAAAATCATTGCTTTCTTGGTTCGGTATGCACCTATTAACTTTCTCGTTACAATTATGTGAATTGTAGGTTAAAACAAATGATTACAGTACAATACTACAATTTGATACTATAGTTTTCAAAGAAAAAGTAATTTAACTGTAATCTTAAGTAAATATATTACTATAGGTTGTTTTGATAGCTTCCCATGGCTTTACTCCAAGACATAGAAATGGTTTTACGTGCCAATGGCAATTATGATCATTTACTCTTGATGGTTTTCGGTGCCAATGGCAATGAGAACACTTAGTAATGCAGGGATATATATTGCTTAGTATGCTGCACAAAACAAAGAAACACACCCAAAAAAAAAAAAATAGATACCGAAAACTCACTACCTAAATATTAAAAATAGACCGCAAATATGAGGTATGAATGTCTTTTACTATTAACCATATACCATAAACGTAGGTTGTACCATTTGAGTATTCAAGCTTAAAATTTGAGATTCACTATTATAAAATTAACATTCAATGTCAAACATTTAACTTCAATTTTTTATAATAATCAATGTCATAAACTAATTAATTACTCCATATTAAAAATAAATAAAATAAATTCAAACTAATTATTAAAAAATAAATAAAATAAATTCAATATACAACATCGGTTTTATGAATGCTAACGTCATAAGATATTACAAATTTTTTTAAGCATAAATATATAATATCAGTTATTTACAAAACCAACATCATATATATAATTAATTTTATTTTTTTCTAACTATACGATATAGAATGAATTTAAAAAATATATATTAAACACCTACAATTAAGGGTATGTACCTGAAGCATGCGTGAACTTTTTATCAAGGTGAAAATATTTCTTTTTTCTTATTTTGAGACAACCCACTAAGTCTTGCCAGGAAAAAAATAAAAAATAAGCTTCATATTTCCTTGAACTGGGGATGGTAGCCGACACCTTCTTCCCTTCTCTTCTTCTTCCCTTATCTTCTTCCCCAGCCTCCCCCATCTTCTTTTCTTCTCTCCTCCATATTTGTACCTCGCGTCGCCACCGTAGTGTCATTCGCCGCCACAAGAGCCACCACCTTCTCTCTTCTTCTTCTTCAGCACCTTACTGCAGCCGACACTGCCACGGCCTTCTCCTTGCGCCAAGCACAGCTGTACATGCCCGATCTAATCTGAAAAATCAAACACAAACATATGAAACTTTATATGAATCGAGAGCTTTGAAATTTAGAATTCAAATTCAGGTTGGAAGACTATAAGGTAATCTCGTAAAACAACTGTAGTCTGTAGAGGTTCCTATATATAAAACAACCTGCTCCTTGGGTGGAATTCTCTGAGTGTGAATGAGTTGTTTTATACCTGGAAACACATTGACTTTTATTGCCCATTTCAATCCCCAATGCTTTGAAATTGAACAAAGCCTGCTCATCCATTAATTTGCGGGCATACTTTTCTATGTGCCTTGAAAACATAAATAGTTCAATATATCGAATTATTAATTAGCCAACAATGTGTATCTAGAATCTACTATCATTGAGCGGGAAAAATAGTTAGACTTTTGTTGACCATGTTTGTGGCTTTTATATAAACTAGTATGCCACCCGTGCGATGCACGGACTAAAAATTTGAAATATTAAAATTATGTTATGTTATTAAAAACTATAAATGCTATTAAGTTTGATTAAAAAGAAATATGAGGATGTTCATTTATAAGATTTTGTTATTTAATAAATATATGTTAATTTGTTATCATAAAATTATGAATATACATATTTGCAATTAAATTAAGAATTGATATTTACGGGGTGTTTGGTTGGAGGAATTACAATTTCATTCCTCTCAATTCTCACCTAATTCCAAAGGCAACTAAATTCCTTTGTTTTGTTAAAGTGAATTGTAATTCCACGGAATTAGAATTCCCTCATTTTCATGGAATTAGAATCTCATGCCCCCTCCCCTCCCCCCCCCCTCTTATAATCCTGAGACAAAATTACCCCTCTATTTTTTAAACATAAAATTTATGTTTGACCTTCCTTTCTAGATTACAGTGTGTATTATTTTTCGACTATTGTCAACAGAGAACGTTGTACTTGAGCAATAATTATTTTAGATCAACCTTAATCAAATATGTTTTCTCAAAATCCTAAAGTATTTAAATTTGATGTGTATATAGTGTATTTGCCTAAAGTTTGAACAACAAAATTTTCATTCTGTGCGCAGATTTATGCAATCGTGAATGTCTTGAATTGTGTGTTTGTTAACTTTGTTTATAATAGCGAATGAATTCTTTATTTCTATGCAATAGTGATTGAAAATTAGCATTGTTTATAATAATAATAATAATAATAATAATAATAATAATAATAATTTTATAAGACCATTGGATCTCTACCTCTATATGCAACAACATACAATTGACCATGGACAAAAATTAGTTTCCTCAATAACAAACCAACACCCTAGTTTATGCTTTCTTACCATACATTATTTTGGCCTCTAAACCATGTTCTACCAATTTGGTATCCAATTAATCTAGCCTTATTGCATAAATCAAGTGAGTGATTTAGATTTCTCAATAACATTATATTTAAACCAACCTTTAATGTTGACGAATGGTTACGTACACCCAAGGCTCGCAACCCATTTAGGAATTCAGGAGTGTGCACATTTGCAAGGATACTATTATTCAAATCATATTTACAGACACTAAGTATTGGTGCTAGAATAGCCCGACTTTCAAGAATACTATGATCACAATTACCAATTATAAACATATGAAAATGTACTTTCTAGTTTCTACAATTGTATCAGTATACCCGCTCAATGCACGGCATATATAATATTTAAATAAATTTATTGTTAATAGAGTTTTAAAAATAAATTTAAATAATATAATCAAGCAAAAATAAATGCACAATGAAATTGCATGTATTGTTTTTAATAATATATTAACACGGGATAAAAATTATATATATTTTTAAATAATCGTATTCTTCTGTATTATTTAATTAATTTAAAAACAAATTCTATATTATTACAAACATAAAACTAAAAAAATTATAAAGAATAATTATGTGTGAGGATTTATATATTTATTGAAAATGAAATAATATATATTGTTATACTTTTTATTATAAATGTATAATATATTTCGTTTAAAAAGAATGAAACTACTATTAAAAATAGAATAATACAATCTAAAATTATGATTTAGTGATATATCCAATAAAATATAGTATGACACACGTGCGTTCCACAACAATATTTAAACAAATATTAAAGCATAACCAATTAGTATGAAATTATATAAAATATTACACACATAACATTTTTTTTTTTACATATATAAAAATTATAATTTCGTAAACTTTAAATGTGCATATTACATTATATGTCATAACCCAAAGAATATCTTAAATCTAAATAAATCCTTTACAATTTATATTTATTGAAGTTAAAATAGCGCACATAAACTTTAAATTACAAATTACCTAAAGACTTTTTATACACAATATTCATAGTTTTACTGCAATTATTATTTGAACCGCTGCAAATCAAAATTTTTAAGTGGTTTAATATTACTAAATCTAGATAATGCCCTTTCAAAAAAAAAAAAGCCACATAAAGTTGTCCATGATTAAAAATAGGATACTTAAATAACATACCAACATGCTTTAAAGCTTATCTTTTACTTTTAATTGTCACTCATGGCATAGAAATTTAGAAAAATATAACACTGCATCTATATGTAAAAATTACATAGTATTATATTGTATATACAAATTATAGTATAATTATATAATTAAAATTTAATATGATCTGGTGAAATAACTATACCGACATATATATATATATAATTATTTCAAAAATAATTTAAATTTAACAATATTTAATATGATTAAGCACAAATTACAAAACATAATTTTTACAGGTCTAAATTTGATGCAAAAAATAAGTAAATTTTTTCAATTTTTTATTTATTAAGGAAGGGGAGACCCGAATACAACTGGGCCTGTTAGCCAATGTCAATATCATACATGATTTGCCATGATGGGCAACCAATTTTATCATACTCTAGAAGACACTTGCGGTTGAGAAAGCATGTGGAGCCCTTTGGGATACAGTTTTGACGATCTTGCAGTTTTCACCATGGCAACAACAAATTGTCCATTATGATCTCTGATGATGGCCCCAACCCTTGTTGTTCTGGTTTCCTTAGCCAATGCAGAGTCCATGTTCAACTTGAGAGTGGTTTCTGGTGGTCTCCTCCATTTCTTCCTTTGCCTAACAGATGTATAGCTACTATCCTTGCAGTGAACTTGTCTCCAAGCTTCAAGGAAAGCACTGGCTTCTCGAATAATGCAGCCATGGTTGACATGTATGTTGTTCCATATGCTCCAGCAGATGGTTAAGAAGAGGCCCTGATCGTGATTACTAAACTTATTTAATGTGGCCCTGATCTATTTCTTATCTTCAAATGAAGCAAATACTTAATTTTATTTGGCAATGTGAGTGTATATAATGGTGGCTTTCTAGCAGCGAAAAGATAAGAAGTTAAGAAAACATATGAATATGAATATGTAGACAGAATTAGATGATGTTATAGCGGTTCCATTTCCATACCAAGGTCACTTAAACCCTATGCTTCAGTTTTGTTACGTTCTTCTTTATCTGCTAGAGGCGTGAGGGTCACCTTAGCCCTCACACATGGTGTAGCCAAATCTATCCATGCCGCAAGCCACCCTTTCACATGGTGGAGTTCATTTTCGATGGCACCGACGTCCGCAACTCACCGCGCAACTTTGAAGAAGTTTCTCGTTTGCCAGCTGCTGCCGCGGTTTCCGAGGGGGTGGAGGCCATTATTCATAAGCAAAAAAGAAAAAAGCTTCCTGCGGATCCGCCAAAGTTCTGGTGCACGATGCAATGATGCCGTGGCTTGTGGAGGTAAAAATAGGATTCTTTGTTTACTCAACCTGCTTCGCTTTGTGCTATCTATTACCATATGCTCCGTGGCCACGTCGTAGTCCAACAACTCACTCATTCTATGCTGCGTTTACCTTCGTCGCCGGAAATGGAGTTGAGGGATCTGCCTTCCTTTTCCCAATTCGCAGATGCTGCAAAACAATTTGCAGAGCTTAATTAGTATCTGTCATCAAGTCTCAAACCTGCCCAAAGCTGACGGCTTTCTCATAAACACATTTCACTCCCTGGAAGACCAGGTAGTTCCCTTTGCTTCAATGGAGATGTGAGATCTTGAACACAGGTCAAGTATTTATAAGCTTTTTCCCACCAAAATATAGATTCAAAAAGAGTAATCATTATTTTTAGCATGCTTGAACATAACTTGTAAAATGAAATTTCGCATTGGTAAATGATACTAATTAATTACCTATCACCTATCAATCAATGTATACCTTTGTCAGCTATTAATAGCATTGAAAAATGGAATTTACAAAACTGATATCAAGACAGGTTAATTAATCAGGAAATAAATATTAAACAACAATTTTAATGCTTGCAAAAAAAAAAAACAAAAATTTTAAAAGGAAAATAAAGTCCAAAAAGTTGAGCGGGAAAATAGAGCCAAATGAGAGGCCAAATCCCCTGGCTTTATTATATTATAATAAGAGATAGAGATAGAGATAGAGATTATATATTATATTATATATATATATATATATATATATATATATATATATATATAGATTTATTACAATTATATTACAAATCATGTAATTGTATAAAATATTTAACAAACAAATATTTTACTAGTTTGGCGTAGTTCTTCAAGTTCTTAATCAGCATTTAATTTACAATTTGTTTTTGTTTTAGCTGCTCCATTCTTCTTGTTTTCTTTTTTCTTTTCCTTTTTTTTTTGTTAGACTACAATGGGCAAATTATAGTTTGAACCGTGATCTATATAGTTGTGTGGACTACAGTCCAAAATAACGTCGCTGAATTTAATGAGTTAAAATAATATACATTATAAGTTAGAATAATGTACATTATGCTTTAAGAATATTGAAACTTCTGGGTAAGGTAATGTACATTATGTGTTAGAATAATGTATATTATGTGTTAGAATAATGTATATTATGTGTTAAAATAATGTACATTATATGTTAGAATAATGTACTTTATGTGTTATAATAATGTACATTATGAGTTAGAATAATGAAACTTTTGGGGTAGGATAATTTACATTGTGTGTTAGAATAATGTATTTTATGTCTTAGAATAATGTACTTTATGCATTAGAATAATGTACATTGGACCGTCCATTGACTACGAGGTATCCTGAGTCAGGGCAGGCTGGGCCCTTGCCTAGGGCCCATGCTTGGAGGAGGCCCAAGAGGTAGACCCTTCCATGATTCGGTCTTTCTGCAACCTCTCGGCCTTTGTATTCGAATCTTCAGGTGTTCGCGCCTTTTTTCTTCTACCCTTCGTTCCTAGTCATGAATCGCTGAGAGATGACAACTCGGGTTGAATGTTGTTGTCTCAAAATGACATCAACGAATGCTTGTTATGTTCAATCTGTTAACGATTTGAATAACGATTCGAACAAAGTAAGGACTCAACCTAAGTATAAGATAGAAAAGAATTGAGGGGTCTAAACTCCTAATTAGCTTGGTATCATCAAAATATAATTACAAAGTGTTCCTAACAATTTCTCCCTTTTTGATGATGCCAAAACCTATACTTTAACCATAGGGCTGAAATTATCCATGAAAAGGATTTTAATTACAAACAGCCGAATAGTTGAGTTTAACAATTAGATTTTTAGGAGTAAAATTACTGGAAAGTAAAACTCAACGCAACCCTAAAAATTCCTTTTTATTCATCTTTTAAGATCATTACAAATAGGGCAATTACAAGATGATTCTATCTATTACAAAGCTTAAAGTCTTCCTTGTTGATGAATGTCCTGGACTCACGAATGCTTTTATCTTTGATAAGCTTCTCATATTTAGGATTGATCTTGAAGCCTATGTAGTTGTTGAATGTTAGTGTTTTAGGTCTAAACCCCAAACTTGTATAATTGACTGAATTATTATAGCAAAGAGTTAATAATGCCCAATTTGATCCATCAACTATTAGGATTTCACCACTTTGGTCATCGACTTCCAAACTTACTTAATTTCGTCCCCAACTATGCAATATTTACCTAAAATGATCCCTCGACTCTTAGGATTTCACCACTTTAGTCCTCGACTACCAAAGTTGCTTAATTTAGTCCCTAACTATGCAATGTTTACCTAAAATGGTCTCTCGACTATTAGGATTAATTCACCACGTTGGTCATTGACTCTTCAAAAAGGTATCTAAATCCATAATAAACTTACACTTTAGGTTAGTATTTGCATAGTTGGGGACTAATTTGAGCAACTTTGGTTGTCACTCCTTCAAAGGCCGAGAGGGAACAAAAGAATCCATCGCTCAAAAATCGCATGCAAGGCATCGAAAATGACTCATGTCTTCTTCATCGATGAGAGTCTTCTCATCTTCAAAGCCACTTTGGAAAAATCGAGAGAAATCAAGCATCATTTGGAAGTCTACGAGGCATGTTTCGGCCAGGTAGTCAATTTCGGAAAGTCAGGTATATCATTCAATTGCAACGCATCGGCACCAGTAAAAGAGGAGCTAGCCAACTTCTTTAACGTGAACCTTACCAGTGGAATTGGAATTGGTGGAGGGGTAGAGGAGTGAATGGCAGTGGCGTCAACCAGTTAGCATTGGAAAGGCTTTATACTCCACCAAAGAAGATGGGAGGTTTAGACATCAAAAGTATCCACAGGCATAACGTTGCTTTACTCGCTAAACAAGGATGGCAGCTACTTACATCTCCTTCTAGTATGGTGGCCAGAATTCTGCAAGCAAAATACTATGCAAACTCGTCCTTCCTTTGAGACCAATCTAGGCAACAATCCCAACTATGGGTGGACGAGTATTCTAGCAAAACGAGAAGTGTTGATTAGTGATCTAGGAAGGAGAATCGGGAATGGGCACAATACGGGCAGGAATTTGGAACTATCTGTGGTTACGTTGTTAGACAACCCCAACCCATGCATCCTTATGTCTACCACCTCTTCATTGAGTCGAGGCAACGGTCGACTCTCTCATAGACCCTAACAGGGAAGGCTGGAACGGTAATCTATTGAATGAAATTTTGGACGAAAGGGATGCAACGGAAATCCTCAAAGTGCCTTTCAATTGCGATTTCGACGATGTATGGTATTGGAAAAATGACCCCAGAGGTATCTACTCGATGAAGATCGGATACCACCTCATGAACGGAGAAGCATAGACTCTACCAGGAGCTAGCCTTCATGAAATGAAATGCCATTTGAAACTTGAAGATCCCTCCTCATTTAAAGAACTTCAATTCATCTTGCGCCTAGCAAGATGAATTCTGCTTACTGCGTCTAGACTTATGGCAAGGGGAGTGGGTGTTGTTGGTTTTATCAACCACGGAGGGGTTGAACGGCGGGCCAACACTACCGGAATTTTTTTTTAAGTTTGCAATGGAATTGAAGTAGCGTTTCGGCTGTTCTTTGATAAGCGCCAAAGATAGCTATAGAAAGGGTCGGATTTAGGACATAATTGCGTTGTTTTTATACCCGTTTATGGTCAATTCGTGTGAGAAAAGCTTTGATGTGTTCATTCTTGCAAAACTTTACCTTTTGTTGTGTTTCAAAGCTATTCTTGTAAGATTAGAGAAAGCCGGAGGCCAAGGAAATATGCAAAGAAGAAACGAGGTGGACCGCACTTGTGGATCCTGGGCCACGTACGAAGGCATGTACGCTCGTACCTAGCGGAATTTTTGGCTAGCATCCTCCTCCACGCGTGGACATGGAGTGGAACAATTCCAGTAGTGGTCAATGCCTAGGGTCCACGCGTGGAGCCCGTGTGAGGCGCCTTAATTAAGGGCATTTTTGGGAATTAGCTTTGAAGAGGCTATTTAAAGCAAACCCCAACATTTTAGGGGGAATCCTCTCCTGATTTTGAACATATATTTATCTCCTTCCTCCCTTAGGGGATTTTCTTCTTCTTAGTTTTAGATTCTAGGTAGAAAATTAGAATAGATCTAGAGTTTTACATTGGAATTGAATATTGATTGATCTCCTAAGTGGTAATTTCTTCTTTATCTTGTCATTTCCATTAATTCAATTGCAATTTCTATTCTAGCTCTTAATTGATCTTAGTTTTCCTTTTGTTTTGATTCCTAAAACATTTTCTAGTTTAGATTGGGGATTGGATGTTCCAATCTAGTTATTGTGCTTGATTTGATACAATTCTTCCATTGATTTTAGAAATGTTGATTTAGGGTTCTTATGTCATGTTGATTCTAGAAATCTTAGTTTTACATGTTTTTCTTGTTACTTTTGTTGTAGTTACTTGTTTTGGATTAGAATTTATGTTTTGATGCTTTCATCATTAGGCTTTTCGTTCTTTTAATTGTTAGATTGTTGCATTTCGTTTATTTTCTTTTCTTTTGCGTTGAGTCAGGCTAAAGACGTTAAACGTAACGCTCTTGGGAGGCACCCCAAGCCAAATAGAGAGAGAGAAATAGCAAGAAAGGAGAAAAGAAAAGGTAGAAAGGTCAATACCCATATTCTTTATTCTTTCAACTAACCTTTTGATTGTAGGAATCTTGTGGGGTAAGGCATGTTGGAAGCTTTAAAGTGTGGAAAGAGAAGGATGAGCACTTGGTTGGTATATCTTCTATCCCTTCTTACATTTGGGTACGCCGATTAGAATTTTTTAAGTGTGGAAATGTTGTCATGAGTTTTGCTTGATTGAATTGCATAAGATAAGCTTTACATGATCTTGATTCATGAATGGGTATAGTTTGATTGTCCTAAGCTAGGATGCACTTCTAAAGTGTGGAAAGGTGTCATTTGTTCTCCTTATAGACCCTGCTCCTTTTTCCACCGGTCCTCAAGGCAACATCGAGGACGATGTTTGTTTTAAAGTGTGGAAAGGATGCACCTTGTGCTTAAATTGTCTTGGTTACTTGATTGATATTTTGGTTTTGGTCCTATGGGTGTATTTGATCTTTGGAGAGTGTGTCATTTTTCGCATTATCTAGAGAGAATGTTAATCATGTGCCAAAAATAAAAATAAAAAAGTTTTTCTCTTTGAATATCCATGGGAAGTACCCCTTCTTTACCAAGCAATTGCTTAGACTAAATGAGTTTTAAATTCTTGTATGCTTGCATGATATTCACCTCTTATTTTGCTTGGACCTTAGTCAATGATCTCTCGAAGTGAGAGTGTGCACCCCTTAATTTTAGAAAGATAATCGAAAGCGAAGCCCGTAATTGAACTAATCTTGGTAGGGCATGGGGCAAACGGTGAGCCTATGGTGAGAAATGTGAGTACATCCGGATTTCCTAAGTAAAAGGAATGAGGGGTTGAATTGAAGAAAGTTTGAAAAAAATGCTAAGTTTGACCACTCCTAGAGGTAAAATCCAAGGTGAGCCGTCTTGCTAGGATTTAGGGCAACCATTGCATCGTCTTCGAACAAACTAGAGCTCTCTATGTGAAGTCGGTTTCCTCAACGATGTTATCCTAGAAGATGAGAAAATTGAGAGGAGGTGAGCCACCTCGCTTGGATTCATGTACCCATTGCACCGATCTTCGAAAAAGCATGGGGCTCCATGTGAAGTCGGGTGCCCGATGGTGTTATCCAAGGGGGTTGAGAAGAAAGAGAGACCGCCCAAGCCATTAGAGGTGAGCGGTTCATGCCCCTGCCCTCACTTATTCTTATGCGTTGGGCTTTGGCGTAAAGGGTGGTTGGTTGGTTGGTTGAGGAGTGGACATCATTCCCACTAGGGGGCTCGGCTTGAAGGCCTTTGTAAAACTAGAGGTGAATCAAACTTGGATTGCATGCTTGGTTGTGTGAAGGGTGTGTTTTAAGTTGTCCAACGAGACCTTAGGAGTTTTGCTTTGCTTGAATATTCTTAGAGTGTATGGCATGTGGTTAGCATCCATGGTAGATAATGTGGGGGATCTCATCCTCCCCGGTTGGCTACACCCTTGTTGCCTACCCAATGGGTTGATTGAGTTGCATAACTATCTTTGGCACTTAGATGATTAGTGTTTAGATTTTGAATTGCTTGAGGACAAGCAATATTTAAAGTGTGGAAACTTTGATAAGCGCCAAAGATAGCTATAGAAAGGGTCAAATTTAAGACGTAATTACATTGTGTTTATACCCGTTTATGGTTAATTTGTGTGAGAAAAGCTTGAATGTGTTCATTCTTGCAAAACTTTACCTTTTGTTGTGTTCTAAAGCTATTCTTATAGGATTAGAGAAAGCCAGAGGCCAAGGAAAGAAGCAACGAAGAAACGAGGTGGACTGCACTTGTGGATCCTGAGCCATGCACGAGTTCATGTACGCTCGTACTCCCCCTCGTATGCAGCTGATTTTTTGTCTAGCTTCCTCCTCTACGCATGGGCATGGCGTGGAACAATTCCAGTAGTGGTCCACGCCTAGGGTCCACGCGTGGAGCCTAAGTGGGGCGCCTTCATTAAGGGAATTTTTGGGAATTGACTTTGAAGAGGCTATTTAAAGCAAACCCCAATACTTTAGGGGGAATCCTCTCCTGATTTTGAACATCTATTTCTCTCCTTCCTTCCTTAGGGGATTTTCTTATTCTTAGTTTTAGATTCTAGGTAGAAAAGTAGAATATATCTAGAGTTTTACATTGGAATTGAAGATTGATTGATCTCCTAAGTGGTAATTTCTTCTTTATATTGTCATTTCCATTAATTCAATTGCAATTTCTATTCTAGCTCGTAATTGATCTTAGTTTCCTTTTGCTTTGATTCCTACAATGATTTGCTAGTTTAGATTGGGGATTGGATGTTCCAATCTAGTTATTGTACTTGATTTGATACAATTCGTCCATTGATTCTAGAAATGTTGATTTTAGGTTCTTATATCATGTGTGGTTGATGAGTAGCTTGATTGGTGCCTATTTGTGGGCACAATAGGTAGCCAAGTTAGGGGAAGTATAAATTGTGTGATAGTGGATCTATATGAGTCCTAATTGACCACATCCCCGCCCTTGATCTGAAAAGATGAGGCCTAGAGGAGTGGTAGACCAAGTGTTCGACAGAATGCCCCATCCGAATGAGGAATCGAGAGTCCGGAGTGTGACGCCACCCGGTGATGGTGTCGTGGTCTCCCTTGATTGAGTCCGAGTCGCATTGCCTAGAATCCTCGTAGTAAGATCAAACACGAGACCTAGATAGGCCATCCAACCCCTTGTTTCTTTTCATTGTTTTCCTTAGTTTTACCCTTGCTTACCTCTTCCTTTATGATTCTTTTGTTTGCTAGTGATTCTTGTAACTCTTGTCTCTTAACATCCTAAATGCCAACATGTAATTCGATTCCAATTTGTCATCCTTGAGAACACGACACTCGGAGAACTTCTTCTCCGTTTTATCACTTTCATCCACCACTAAAACTACAATATCATTCTTGTATTACGAATTGCTTAACTTTCTTTGGGGTTGGGAACCCTTATTTATACAAATGGAAGGGAAGTTGATCTTTGTAAGGCAACCCTAAACTACCATAAATGCTTGAGATTTCTTTCCTTATTACACTTGGTCTAGCTTCCTAAATTATTTTGATCATCTTTCCATATCACGTCCACGGGATCCAGTATAATTTCCATCCCTTAGGAAACTTCCTAATTTGCTTCATTCGTGCCCTCCGACTCCGATCTTCATGCTCGACTTGCTAGAGCCGAATGTTGGTTCCCTTTTGCTTTCTTCCTAGACATGGCCCGATCTCGAATGTGACCCGAGCTTGGCCTCTTCGCTCAGCGTTCTGGGTTCGAGACTTCCTATGTTTCTTGAGATTCTCACTTAATTGCAACGAAACATCCTGATTTACTTCGCTGACCGGGCATCGGTTGGCCCTTCTTCTCACTTCTCCCCTGTATTCTTCTCATGTAATCGCTTTCACTCATTCTCTCTCTCAATGAGTGCCCCTACTTATCCTCACTCGTCCGTCCTTTCCTCCCGAGCATTGGATCCCGAGCCTTGGATCTCTCTCCCCATCAGATGTGATATCTACCTACCTATGCTGCAATGAGGAAGAGGAAACCTAGGACCACGCACTTCTCATTTGTAGCGCCACTTGTAATGTTTGGTGCCAATCCTGACTAATGCCCAAAGACTCACTACTTGGATGCAAAATACAATTCACGATGGTAGTTCATCCAAATCAGATTTGATGACTCAAGATGTATTTATTCATCCTAAGCGCAATCTGGCAAGGTCACAACGAACTCTGCTGGGAGAACACCCCTTTAAATCCAGTCGCAATGTGGAGTCGGTGGAGAGCAACGGAAGCTCAAATCACTAGTTGGCTACCTATGAGATCCAGAACTTTTCATGATCGAATCAAGGTCACCTAACCTCAGACTGCTACCAACGTTCCCATGGTCTGCTGGATGGACGCAGCCCTCTTTCCCCAATCGTCCAAAGTGACCTTCAAAGCAGTCTTATTATCTAGAAAAGGAGAGTTCATCGCAACAACAAATGGAGTATTATATTGGGCTGCCCTCAATCCCCCACCTTGGTTGAAGCGTTGAGTTGCAAAGAAATCCTTGCCTTGTTGAAGAACTAGGTAGTTACAAGTGTTAGGCTCAAACCCGACTGTTTAAGCGTTGTTGACGAGCTAAAGAAGAATGTCCAAGGCCAATATCACACATGCCAAATTATTCACTCTTGTATCACGTTAATAGCGTCCTTTGATTCTGTGTCCTGTGTCTTTATTAGGAGGTCGACGAACCAGATTACCCATGAACTTGCTAAGGTAGCTTGCTCTCAACCCGGCTCCCGTTCTTTAGATGATTCTCCACCTAATTGTATTCGTTCTCTTATTACCAGTTGTCATTAATATATAATTTACCTTTTGATTGTAAAAAAAATAAATAAATAAAATTATCATAGAAAATTTATGCGCTTTTAAGGTTGCGAGGTTGTGTTGCTGTGTGATGGAAAATTCTGGGGTCTGGCCTCTTATGCTATGGAGAGATTGAGAGGAATGGAATTAAATGAGATTTAGTGTTTTTTTAAACCTTTTTTTGTTCATATTTGGAATCTAGATTTATATAAATGGTAACGCGTCACAACTCGCAAATGAATTATTATGAATTAAAAAATAAGTCTAATCACTAATAACATTCTATTTTTTTGGGGTTTAGTTATGTGTTATGTTAATAGATGGTATTGATAATTATCAAACTTTTAATTCAATATTAAAATTTTGAACCAAAATCATACATTGTGATACTTGTTTTCATGATATAAGAATATATACCAAGAAAGAAAAAGTAAGTGATGAGTTTGAAACATTTATTCAAACTAAAAAGAAGAAAATTCAAAATAAAAACAAGGTAATTCAATTTTTAAAAAATTCCAAAAACCAGAAATTGATAATGTAAGCTCAATCAATCTTTTTTTTTTTTATTTTATTTTTTATGTAATTGTATATATAAATATTATAAAGGATGATTGATTGTACAAAAGCAACTGCCATGTTGATAGTTGTTCAACTATTTGCTTCCAAAGTCAAGATTATGTACTCTCCATTCACAACTGTTCAACGTCAAAAAAAATTGCTCATCCAAAACCTGCAATGACCCTGGAAAGTCAATAATTTGTTTCAATCAATAACCTGCAGAGACCAGGTTACCAAGTTCAGTCTAACTAGCTCTCTCTTTGGAAATGCAATGAAATTGAAATGATTAGAGCAGTGATTAGCTCTCTCTTTGGAAATGCAATGAAATTGAAATGATTAGAGCAGTGATAGTGAAATTAAAACTGTTGAATCGCTCTAATAAACTCTCTTTTCCATGGTTAATCGCTTCAACTACAATCCATCCAAACAACCTTACGGGGAGCAGTTCTAGTGTGCTTGAGAGCAATACTATTAGGATCAAGCACTTACCACTACAACAAAAGCTATCCGTAGATTGGCTCTGATACCAGTTGTTAGGATCAAGGGCTTACCACTATGCCAAAAGTTATAACTAATAGTGAAGGCGCAACTTAATTTCCTTATACCGCCACACATTTTCGAGAGGCAAGGTGCTGAACTTGACCCTTTACCGGCCTCCGCCAAACAATTCCCTAGCCACATGGTGCTGAACTTGGTCCTTACCGACCTCCGCCCAACAAGTACAATTGGAGCACCCCAATCTAACTACTCCAGTTCCACCCACCTCTCCCAAGGAGAGCCTTAGTAAAATCAGCATATGTATTTGATAGTATTAGGAATTCAATCTATCATTGTGAGGAGAACCTAAACTGCAATAGTACAATACAGAACACACGTCCCATGTCAACCACACAACAGAAGAGAATATTACCATGTGGAATCAGTCATCTATCCGAGATACTTTAATAAGACACCGTCATTACCCAGTACAAAACCTTGTTTGTCATTGATAAACCTGCAATGCATAAGTTGATGAAATGATGAGCAGTCCTTTGACCCATAAGCAGCTCAGCGAGATGTTGTTGCATTTAAGTCAGTTTGACGGACAAACAATTTAATTATTTTCAGTTTTTCATCTGCTGCTATGAAAATGAATAGAAATGCAAGTTGAAACAAATGAAATGGGGAAGAAAGTATATCAGCAACTGCAGATATATGGATAGGTTAGAAAGTTTCTAAACTTTCCTCCAGAAAGCACATTACAAAATTGAAATTTTAACTTCATATCTATTGAAAATCAATGCAGTGAAACATTAGATCAAAGCTAGCTTAAGTACAAGGCTTACTTGACTGAATAAAGATTAGCTGCAATACTATCAGCTGCTCTGTCACGGATCCATGTCTTGCCACTGTTTGTGGTTTTCAACAAAACCCCACTCCCACCAGCTGCCCAAGCCTCATCCTGTAAAAATTAAATTTATGGTTGCCACCGTGTTTAGATTGAAGAAAGAGAAAGCTATGCACTAAGATGGTAGGGCAACTAGATCTAGTGTCAACCTGTCATCTTGCATAAAACACAATAGTAGTTTCAGCTAAAATCTTTCCTTTTTTTCTTTTGACTTTCTTCTATTTCCTCCTCTGCATCATTTTT
>CM008332.1:38207371-38218205 GCA_002525835.2 Ipomoea batatas | reverse complement strand
ATGCATATATATGTATATGTATATGCATATATATGTATACGTATACATATACATATACATATACATATACATATACACACACATACACATACACACATATATACATTAGACTTCAAATCTTAGGCAAGACTAATTCTAAGCCCAAAAACTCTTGCCAAAAACATTGGGGTGGTAAATCGCGAGTCGCCCAATCAGTCTTTAGTTTCTACCTATGCATGTACACTTATATATGTTGATTTTTAGTATAAACGAATGTCATATCTATTTTTAATTTTTTAAAATATTAATAAAATAGAATACACGCCAGTTTATACTGAAAATTGATCGACGTATATACTAATTGTCTCGAAAACCGACGTATATAAATTAATATATTACGTCAGTACTTTATATATATGTCACTGTAATAATTGACATAAAATAGAAAAAAATAGACGCAAAATCTTATAATTGTAGTAGTGCAATGACAATGGTAATTATTAGTAATATTACAAACTTAATAAACTGCAATTACTAGGTTGGAATTTCGGAAATAAGGTTGTTGGGACTTCAACACCATTAATAATATACATGCAATAATGGTAATTAAAACAAAATTACAACTGCAAACACAGGGGAAACGTAATCACTAAGGCGAATCCTAATGGGGAAGAGAAACTTGCGTTTTTCTATCTCCCTATCCAAAGAAACTGTGGAAACTGACAATCCGAACGGGGAAGAAAAACTAGCGTCTTTCTATCTCCTTTCAATTTTGTATATATATATTTTTCATGAGTGAATTTATAAAATAGCAAAATATATTTCATAAGTATGGATCAAGTAGGCATATTTAATAAGAGATGTGTAAGCATGTAAACCACATTGGACGGATCTACTAACCTCCAACCATAGTTTAATACTTTGGTTGTTGTGATCGATGTATGCTGAGAAGAGGCCTAGGGCTGCTTGTGGAGTCACCGTAAAACCAGAATTGTTTCTCTCACTTGGCTCAGTAATTAATTAGATGGTGTACTGCGTGAACTGAGCAGTGAGAGAACTTGGGGGTGTATCTATAGTCCTACATCCCATCAATGTAGGTAACCGACTACCTAATTAATGCTGACCAAAGACTGTACTTAGTGAACCTAGATAGTTTGTACCACATAAAATACTTAATTCATTATTATTAATAATAATCCTAATAATAATAACAAAAGGAAAACGTTACATTCTCCCACTTGGTGCAAACATGAAACTCTAAGAATAAGATTACAACAACCATAATGACACGTCCTCATTAGCGCGAGTAGTATCCATTATGATCAAATGCAAATTGCCTTAGAGTACTTAGGTAATCAACTTAATGAAACAAACCATATGTTCATTTCAAGTCTACTGAAGTATTTTCTTAATTCGATAAAATCATAAAACTGAAATAAAGTGTACACACTAAAAAGAAAATATCTGAAATTTCTGAAGTGCAAAAGAATTTCATTAAATTGAACTGAATGTATATACAAAATTTATAAAGTGGGCGAAAGTCCCATCTTTACAACAAGATCCTTGAATTTAAATGGAGGCATGCCTTTAGTCAAAGGATCTGCTAACATCAACTTTGTGCTAATGTGTTCAATGACAACTTCTTTGCGTTTAACACGCTCTCTAAGGGATAAAAACTTAATGTCGATATGCTTGCTTCGACTCCCACTTTTGTCATTTTTAGCCAGGAAAAAACAGCAGAGTTGTCACAATAGACTTTTAATGGCTTAGATATAGAATCTACAATTCTAAGTCCGGAGATGAAATTCTTGAGCCATACACCTGCCGAAGTGGCCTCAAAACAGGAAACGAACTCGGCTTCCATGGTAGAAGTAGTTACTAAGGATTGTTTAACACTCTTCCATGAGATAGCCCCACCGGCCATGATAAAAACGTACCCATAAGTCGATCTCCGAGTATCAACACAGCCAGCGAAGTCCGCATCGGAATAACCAACAACATCTAGGATGTCCTTCTGCTTAAAACCCAACTTGAAGTCTTTAGTACCTTTTAGATACCTCAAAACTCTCTTTACAGCTCCCCAATGGTCCATGCCCGGGTTTTGTAGATAACGCCCTAACATGCCAACAACAAAGGCAATGTCGTGCCTTGTACAAACTTGAATATACTCGAGGCATCCAACCGCTTCAGCATATGGAATATCCTTCATACGCTCCTTCTCCAAATCATTTTTAGGACATTGACCCAGACTAAGCTTATCCCCTTTTGTTATGAGAGCAATATTCGGTGAACAATTCTACATCCGAAATCTCTCCAAAACCTTGTTAATATAGGTTTCCTGCGATAGACCAGTATGCCCCGGGACCTATCCCTATGAATCTTTATGCCAATGCAAAAGACGCATCACCCATATTTTTCATATCAAAGTTTTTGGAAAGGAATTGTTTCACGTCGCGAAGCATCCCCACATCATTAGCAGCAAGCAAGATGTCATCCACATATAACACAAGGAAACATATTTTACTCCCACTGACCTTTTGGTATATACATTGATCTAAAATACTTTCAACAAAGCCAAATGAAGAAATGACTCCGTCAAATTTAATATACCATTGGCGGGAAGCTTGTTTCAAGCCATATATGGATTTTCTATGCCTACACACCAAATTTTCACCACCCCTAGAATAGAAACCTTTAGGTTGTTTCATATAAACTTCTTCTTCTAGATCACCATTCAGTAAAGCAGTTTTCACATCCATTTGTTGCAACTCAAAATTAAAGTGTGCAACTAAAGCCAGAATGACTCGAAGAGAATCCTTTTTGATATAGGAGAAAAGGTCTCCTTGTAATCGATTCCTTCTTTCTGAGTAAACCTCTTAGCAACGAGTCTGGCCTTGTATCTTTCAATGTTACCTAATGAGTCTCTTTTGGTTTTGAAAACCCATTTACAACCAATAGGCTTGGCCCCATTAGGTAACTCAACAAGGTCCCAAACTCCATTACTCTTCATGGAATTCATTTCATCTTTCATGGCTTCTAACCACAAATCAGACTGTGCACAATTCGTGGCTTGTGAAAACATGCCAGGATCATTTTCGGCACCAATGTCAGATTCTTGTAGATACGATACATAATAACTAGGTACTGCTGAATGCCTCACCCGAGTATACCGTATTAATGTTGGAACACCAGCACCTTGAGAAGGTTGTGGCACAACTACCTCTTCAGGAACTGAGGGCAGTTCTTGAATTGGTTCAGTCTGCATCGGTTTAGGAACTTGTTGTAAATCCTGAATTGGATCAACCATTGGTTCGAAATCTAGCTCAGGAGGTTGCTATAAGTCCTGAACTGTTTCTTCCAAAGGTTAAATTTCAACAGCTTGTGGAATTTCCACGGTAGGTTGTATAACCGCAGGCGGGATTGAAGGCGCGTTGCGTATAAGTACAACTCTGTTAGACGACGTAGAAGGGCGAGAGTCAATATGATCAAAGAAAGGAACTAGGTCCTTAAATCGATCTCTCCCACTAATCAAGTCATCTTCAAGAAATTTTGCATTTCTTAATTCCACTATCCTAGTAGTATGGGTTGGACAATAAAACCTATAACCCTTAGAAGATTGTGCATATCCAATAAAGAAAGCACTAATAGTCCTCGGGTCAAGTTTCTTTTCACGTGGGTTATATATCCTCACCTCAGACGGACATCCCCAAATACGCATATGATGCAAACTCGGTTTTTAACCTTTGAAAAGCTCAAAAGGTGTCTTGGGGTCAGCCTTGGTTGGAACACGGTTCAATATATACGTTGACGTCTTAAGAGCTTCGACTCACAATGATTTTGGAAGTGTAGAGTTGCTTAGCATACTCCGCACCATGTCCAAAAGAGTTTGATTTCTTCGTTCAGCAACACCATTTTGATACGGGGAACCTGGCATGGTGTATTGGGCAACAATCCCATGCTCTTGAAGAAATTTAGCAAACGGACCCAAAGCTTGTCCATTTTCTGTGTATCTACCATAATATTCACCACCTCTATCCGACCTAACTATTTGTATTTGCTTCTGGCATTAGTTTTCAACTTCAGCCTTAAACAATTTAAAGACATCCAATGCTTTATGCTTATGATGAAATAAATACACATAGGTAAATCTAGAAAAATCATCTATAAAGGTAATGAAATTTTCTAACCCTGCATATCCATGTCAGGACAACATATGTCAGCATGAACTATCTCTAACAATGTTGAACTTCTGTTGGCACCTTTCTTTGACTTGTTAGTCTGCTTGCCTTTAATGCAGTCTACACAAGTCAAGAAATCAGTAAAATCTAAGGTAGAAAGTACCCCATCTTTAACTAATCTTTTGATGCGTTCAATGGAGATATGTCCCAATCTCCGATGCCACAACATTGAAGAACTTTCGTCAATACTACACCATTTGGTGCCAGTTTGAACATGTAAGGAATCACAATTTGAATCGTTTTGTAAATGGAGGCGATAAAGAGCACCAGACAATGAACCATTTCCCACACAAGAAAAATTATTATAGATTTGAAAAAACTTGTATGTGAAAATGAATCTAAAACCCGAAGGTACAAGTCTGGAGACTGAAATCAAATTTCGAGCAAAGCTTGGTACATAAAATGTTCGTTCCAATACTAAAACAAAACCCGTATCCAATATCAAACTGCATGTCCCCACAACCTTGACTGGCGATCCCATCTTGTTTCCTGAAGATGTTCCGCTCATTTGCCTTCAACGGCCTCAGATTTTGCATATCCTGTAAAGAATTTGCAATGTGGATTGTTGAACCAGAATCAATCCACCAAGTGTTATTATTAACATATGACATATTGGCCTCAAAATAGACAAAGGAGGAGATTATACCTTTCTCAACCATCAATTTCTTAAATTTTGAACAGTCTTTCTTCATATGCCCCTTCTTCTTACAAAAGAAGTATTTTTGAGACTTCTTTATGTTGGCCTGAGGGGTTGTTTTCCCCTTCCCTTTAGCGGAATGCTTTCCAAACTTAACCTTAGGTTTTGCAGTTGCCATCATAACACTCTCTCCCCCTTGTTCTTGAAGAGCCTACCCTCCTCTTAGACACACATGGTGATTAATTCATCAATGGACCATTTCTGGTTATGTGTGTTGTAAGATATTTTAAAGGGGCTATTCAGTAGGGAGAGTGTTGAGTGCAAAGTGCACCACAAAGGAGTCTGGAAGCTTGACCTCCACCTTGGCTAGCTTGGCTGCAATATCTCACAGATGCATTATGTGGCTACGTACGCCTTTGGTGGGGGAAAACTTGGCGGAAGTGTGACACCCCAACTTTTCACAAGCCGAGATAGCTAAACTTTAACGAAAAAGCTGCCTATCTCAACTATCAACATACATAGCGGAAGCGATTAAAAATCCTAAAGGGGTATCATGCCACATCTAGGTAAGGAAACGCGGCCTAGATGCACAGGCTAACCAAAAACTGAACCAACTGTATAGATATAATCCTCAAGTAATGTCAAAACATCGAAAGCTAAACAAGAGTACATATAGTCTCATCATTGGCACGCAGGCCCAAACATAAAGTCTAAAACAACATAACTATGTATAAGCTGCCTCATAAAGATAAGCTCTAACGCGCTCTCGCTTAGACTTATTGCATACCTGGAAAACATACAAGAAACCATTAGCAAAAGACTGCTAAGCAACCACCACTCACACCCGCAAGGAAGTATAGATATACATAAGTTTGTAAATAGGTTTACACACTCATATAGAATATATACACCAACGAACTGTTCGATACTTGAAATCGGATACTCAACAACAACACGCTGAATAAAAGAGAAACCAATACTTCTCAACAATACCAATATCCAACCGAATCATGAATACAATGGAATACTCATGAGAAACAACTAAACAAGAATACAACCAAAAATAATCAACAACCAACGAGATATGATATAACTCAAGAATCGAATAAGAGGCCAAACAGACCTCAACCCAAGGATAAATACTAACCCTTACCCTCCAACCAACATACCAATCCTCATACCAATCATCAAAATCAAGCTCAGTTCGCAGAGGCAAATAATGCCCGAATCATAAAGGCAAATGGTGCCCAAATATACACAGAGGCAAATGGTGCCCAAATATACACAGAGGCAAGTCGTGCCCAAATATACAAAGAGGCAAATATTCCTCACTACCAAAGTGGCAAATGGTGCCGATATACACAAATGGCAAATAGTGGCCATATACACAGAGGCAAAGGGTGCCCAAATACATAGAGGCAAATCGTGCCCAAATATACACAAAGATACTCAAAGATCCACCATCCACATCCAACCTTAACCTTAGCCCAAGAACAACCACTCAGAGTGTTCACCTCAAATTATGAACACAAACCAACTCCCAGATAATATAATCAAGGATTCAACAAAGCAAGAGATTCAAAAGGTGGACCAAGAGAGATAAATAAATACTCCCAAAACATGGTGAAATACCCAACAAAATACTCCAACAAGATTCAGAACAAAAGGGGAAACAACCAAACAAACAGACCACATAATAGCTCACTGGAACAGAACTTGAAATGACCTTGCGGAGCTCACCAACGGAACACCATGTTCCGCTAGACCCTTCCACCAACACTAACGGAACGCCCTCACGGAGCTGCCTCTTCCGCCGAACCCTTCCTCTAGTTCTAACGGAACACACCAACGGAACACCATGTTCCGCCAAACCCTTCCACCAGTACACTTGCGGACCACCTAAGCGGGACACATTATACCGCCTAAATGCACCGCAAGTGCAACCCCAACACAGATTCCAGACTCGGAACATAATATACAATACTCATTCCAGAATACAAAACTAAGATCAGATTGTCTAGATTATATATCTCAGAAGCCAATAAACAAGGAATCCATACCAATAAATATCCATAAACATCAACAAGCAAAGGATCAAGAACAAAAGTTCATAATCCATCAAAGATGACTTTACAGACAACAACAAATAGGCTAACAGCAAGGAAATTATCAGGATTCCAACACACCAAATAATATCATAGATTGAGAGTGTGAAAATAGATTTTGGTGGACATAGTGGTTATCTCTTGAAGCACACTTCACCCAAGAAAACCTCAAAACACCTCACAAGGCACCACCTCCATCTTGATCATCTTTTTCCCAAAAGATCCCCAAAAGAACAACATAAGAACTTGTATAAAGATTATGAAAATAACATGATGCAATGTATATTCCTAGAGATAAACACTTACCCAAGCCTCAACAATCCTAAAAGAGCAATCTTGGTCTTGGATCTTGAAGAAGGAAGTGTAGGATTTACTTAGGGTTCTTTAGAGGTGAAAGGAGTAGGATGGATTATATTTGCAGGAAATGAAAAGAGGAAATAGGATTGTAAATACAAGGCTTTTATATTAGTAGGGAAAGATCATTACATATATTATGTATGTATCAATTAGGGCAAGACATGAAATAATGGGCCCTTATGAAATGGGTCTCACATTATTTATTATACTACTAGTTTGTAAGGAATTAATCCTCCAAGAATAAATATATATTGGGCCATTATAAAAAAAATACTCTTACTTATAAGAATTGTAAGGATCCAAATTAGAATAAATCCCTTACAAGAATTAAATCAAGAATTGGGCTTTTGAATAAATAATTAATTTCGGGTTAAAGATATATATATATATATATATATATATATATATA
Organism: Ipomoea batatas; assembly: GCA_002525835.2. Classification (NCBI taxonomy): domain Eukaryota; kingdom Viridiplantae; phylum Streptophyta; class Magnoliopsida; order Solanales; family Convolvulaceae; genus Ipomoea; species Ipomoea batatas. The sequence continues at coordinate 38,210,480 of CM008332.1, read as the reverse complement.
TATATATATATATCAATTGGAAAGACTAAGCCCAATTAAATGAAATAAATCATCCGGCGGAAACGATTACCGGTCTCAAGGCTTGAACGAATTTACGGGGTGTTACAGGAAGTGAATCACATTATTAGGGTGCTTGCTAGGGATTTGTTTGAGCTGGCAAACTGGGCATCGATGGCGTTAACATACTCTTGAACCTTCGTGATATGGTCCCCGTTCCACGGACATCATCGGGGAGCCGAGACTTAATGAACAGGATGCAGAGACGATTGGATCGTTCCCATTTTGCATAAAGTTCTTTGTCTGCTGCAGTGCTCGCCGCAGTGACAGCTGCATGTTCCGTATGGTTGAGAGCGTAGTCCATCTCGAGCCAGCCGAAATATAAGAGAAGGGCATCTTTCCATTGTTTGTGGTTGTTCGAGGTAAGCATTGGTACGTCAATATTCAGGACAGTTGAGATAGTTGCTGGAAATTTTTTTTTATAAGTTCGTTAGAATTAGAGGCACTAAGGAACTGAAGTACATATTTTACCAATGTAAATTTATGTAAGAGATAGATTTAAATGCCATTAAAATTGCCTGTGGGCTAAATTTTTAGGCAAAAATGAACCCATCAAGCCAAATGATAGAACTTGAAAAGAGGGTACGATAAGGATTTTTGGATGTTCTATCCTTAATGATAAAACCACAAAACTATATACTGATTCATAATCCCTGTGGGAAAATTATGAACATAATTTGGTATTTCATCCTAATCAATCTTACAAATACAACAAAATTGCGTGTGGGCTAAATTTTGCTATATCGCATAGAATTAATTACAAGGTTGTTGCCAAATCTTTATGTGATTTAAAGACAATTTAGGCAATTAAAGATGTTGTGGCTACTCTTTAATTACAAAATTGTGATCATTGGCAAATGGGAATTTAAAGCCTAGCAAACTGATTAAATCAATATATGATAGACAATCATTAAGTATACTCCCAGGAAAGTTGGTTGGTACTAAGGCTCCATTAAAAACCAACTCCTTAGATAGAATACCGTCGCAATGGGACTAGTAGCAATATGACGGTTTAAGCCAGCAAGGCGTTTAAGCCAGGGCCAAGGAACTAGTATTCGTCCCCAAGAAACTTCCCTAAGTTATGTGTTCTCATAAATCATAATTGAAGTAAAACCGTTTGATTGATTCTAAACCAAAAAGGAGCGTTCACCAATGGTTTAGGCTTTTAAAATAGGGTGAACTATCTTTTTAAGATGTGTTAATGTGATTGAAATAGCACAAGTGGAGTAAGACTGAAAGAGAATAATAATATGCTTAATCTAATCCTAAAAGGAACTATAACATGCATAATAGGCATACAATTCAGTCCTAAAAGACTCTAAATTCATACTTAAAGAACATGCATTTCTAAAAGGCATAATTATAAAAAAAAAATGCACGAAACATAAATAAACATGCTTAGATTATGCATATTATAACTCAATATTCCACAATTAAATTGTAACACTTAATACAATTTAAACTGAAAATTCAATATTAAAATTAAAATTCAAACAAATTGAAAGCTTAATAATTTGTACAAAAGTGAATAATAATTTTAATATTGACTTTAGTAAAAAAAAAAAAACTCAATTGGATTATTTAATTAGAGAAGTCCAAATGTGATGAAGAGCAATCATTATTGTGTGGACCATACTATTAAATAATGCACATTCAATATAAAAATAATGTACATTCAGTATAAAAATAATGTACATTATATTCAGGGGATGTACATTATTTGTGTACTGAATGTACATTATTTTCATAGTATAAAAATAATGTACATTCAGTACAAAAATAATGTACATTTAGTACATTAAAAATGTACATTTGATTATGGTCCACATAACTATGTGGACCATGGTCCACACAATAAGAGTATTAAAAAAACTTTAGCAAGCCCAAACCAAAATAGGCCCAGATTAATTAATAAAAAAGAGCCCAGGCCTGGCCCAATTGGGCCAGACCCAACCCATAAGACTCATCAACCTCTTCTAATTAAATTAACCTAAAGCACAACGTGAATAAACATCACAGAGCACTAGCACGGGAACAACAACGACACATTTCGGCAGTGGAGGAAGCAGAGGAGTATACCGGTCAGCAACACTGCCGCCGGGGAGGGGAACCCAGCGCAGCCGCTATCGCCAACCACCTGCCTGTGCGACCTCGCCAACCACCTGCCTGTGCGACGCGATCCAGTCCAGCCAAGGCCTCTGTTTCGCGTCGCCGGCAACCGTCGCCTCATCCGCCGGTCAACTGAAGCCGGCAAGGCTGTGTTGATGCGTTTGCATCAAGCTTACCCTTCCATGCGCCGGCGAACTGAACTCTGGCGAAGCAGGGGAGTCGACATCAGCAGGTAATAATCCAATTTTTTTTTGAATTGTCGTATGCAGCAAAGAGGGAGGAATAAAATTGTATTTTCATGTCTCCCACTCCAGCCATAGTTTAATACTTTGGTTGTTGTGACCGATATATGTTGAGAAGAGGTTCCTAGGGCTACTTGTGGAGTCACCGTAAAACCAGAATTGTTTCTCTCACTTGGCTCAGTAATTTAGATGGTGTATTGCGTGAACTGAGTATTGAGAGGACTTGGGGGTGCATCTATAGTCCTACATCCCATCAATGTAGGTAACCGACTACCTAATGCTGACCAAAGACTAGTACTTAGTCAGCCTAGATAGTTTGCACCACATAAAATACTTAATTCATTAAGAATAATAATAATCCTAATAATAATAACAAAATGAAAACGTTACAAGATGATGCCAAATATTAGATATAAATACAATCTAACACAAACTTAATAACATGTAGTATACATATTAACACAAAAGGTCTGACATTGTAGCAGAAACAAAAGTGGGCGGAGCCAGCATATCTCTGGCCATAGTTAATATTTTCACCATAGTTATTGCCCAAAAAACTGTTTTTTTTTCTACCCGTTAATCTCTTGTGGAACTATATAGTTAGTGTAAATTATAACGGGACGTTTGGTTGGAGGGGGGAAATTGAGTGGGAAAGGCATTTTAGTTCTACATGAGCATAAGAGATTTCTTTATAAATTTCA
>CM008332.1:38103459-38114371 GCA_002525835.2 Ipomoea batatas | reverse complement strand
AATTTGAAAGTTTTCAGTATTTATAAAAAAGAACTCTATATTTTTAAACTAAAACCCTCCACCGTTGTGACATTACTAGATTTCGTCATACTCGTTTTATTTTTCTTAATTACATCATTGACTGTCATTTGCTTGTCATAACTAATCTTACATTTAAATTATTGTCATTTAGCGGTTTAATAAATATGATTAATATGTAATTTTCACTTTCAAACTTTTTGCCCCAACTTTTAGTTGAATGATAATGAAAATACATGTTAACTTTCTTTTTTATTAATGATGAAATTTAAATTGTGACAAGTAGATGGAAATCAAAGGTGTAATGAGACAAAATAAAAAGAGTATGACTAAATGTGGTAATGTCACAATAATTGATGACTAAAAGTGAAATTTACTTTATATTTATACTAGTCCAAACCCACCATTATTTCCGTAATAATGTAGGACAAGACTTCTTCAAAACAATTTTTTTTCACAACTTTATGGGTATATCTATTGAGAATTAATTTATCATTTATTCATTATTTACAAATACATAAAATTTATCTCCTAGGAGAGTCTAAATTCACTTTGATTTGATCAAGAAATGAAAAGTAAACTTCACTTAAAACAATGTTTGAAAATAACTAATATGTTTTTATTTATTTATTTATTTTGGAAAAATATGATACATGGATGAGTGGACAACTATTAGTAATAAATATACTATATATGAACTTGATGTGTGGTGTAGTGGAAATGACTCATCTATCCATTCTTAATAAGGGTTTGATCCTTGACTTTGGGTGTGTAATAACTTTAAATATCTAAGTTGGCTGTCAACCCATTAGAGGTGCGTATAATAATTCAACGAAGATATTAATCACTGTGTTTGACCGTGATAATTTTGAATTACAACAGACAAAATTTTGTATGTATGTGAGTGGACAAGTATATTTGTAATAAATATAGTGTATGTATGTGTCCAGATAAAGATCTTGGATTGTTGGGTCACCTAAGGATGATTTTATCATCATGGACCCATCAAATCATATTGTGAAATTATCAAAATGTTGCCCGAGAGATCCTATGAACTTGAGTAAAATGGTGACGGATATAAAAGCCACACTCAATTATTGCTTTTGACCTACGCTAGGATCAATTTTTATTTCAGTTGTGCCGAAATTAAATTTTTATGTCATATATCTCTACTTTTTTTTTTTTTTTTTATAGTACTCAACGTACAATTACTACTTGCTACATAATTTTCTTTTTCTCACTGTAACATCATCATCATTACACTTTTTTTTAAATGAATATAAAATCCATTTCAATTATAAAATCCATTTCAATTATTACTAAATACAATTAAATTTCAAAAATGAAACCAGCTTGATTAGCGTTAGTGATCGTGCACTCTCATCCATTAAAAAAGTCGGGAGTTCAAAATCCTCTCTCATATGAAAAAATCAATATGACCAGCAATTTGCATGTACCTCATATAATTAGGACCTACTCAGAATACTTCGTGGCCTAACAAAAAATTTCAAAAAATGAAAGACATTTAATATATTTTAAAATAAACTATTTTAAAAATAAAAATTAAAGGAGAAATATTAAAATATCAAACAAACAAATAAAAAAATTACCAGCATGGAAAAGAATATCTCTATAGTAAAAAGGAGTAAACTATAACAAATATGAGAAAGTTTGTTACAAAACATAACGAATCTATTATAAAAGGAGTCTTCCGAGAAGCACACACAAAAAATATAATTTAAAAAAAAAAAGAAAAAGAACAAAGAAAAAACACGAAACATTCCCTTCTCCCAGTCTCCCAGAGAGAGAAATGACAGTATGACGCAAAGTAATAAGTATTGTGGGGTAGATCTGTAAATAGGTGAAATGGGGGGCCCCTCTTCATTTCCTTCTTTCCCTCTCACGCTTTAAATCTGTCTTGACCGTTGCACTTCTCTGTCTCTCTCGCAAAACGCACAGCGGATCAAAGCGGCTGCTACTGCTTCTCGGCTTCGCATTTCCACTCATCGCAATAACTAAAGTACGATTTCTGCTCCTTCTTGTCCTTCTTCTTCTTCATATCATCAATCACTACTGTTTCAATTACACTAGTATTCTGTTTCTCTGTATTGTTTTGTTCCTGTCGCAGTTCCGTTTTCGTTTTTTTTTTTTTCGCTGGATTTTCGGTAGATTTTTAGTTGCTAGAGATTAGATGTTGTCTTTTGAATAGGAAAAATGTATCTGGAGATTTTTTGGCTGCGTTATGTTTGTTCATCTGAGTTATAAGTACTTCATTTGTCTTTAATTTGATGATTTTGTATTGAATTGCGGAATTAGAAAATGCGTTTGGTTCTTCATTCACGCTGATATTAATCCGCATTTTGATGTTCATTGATTTCTTCATTTCTTGTTGCAGGTTTTTTTTTTTAATTGATAAATAAATGTTGTATGTTATTTATCTGGATTTTGAGTGTTTATTGCTTTTGTCATTTTTAGTTGCAGGTTTTTTTTTGATAAATAAATGTTGTGTCTTATTTTATCTGGATTTTGAGTGTTCATTGCTTTCTTCATTTTTAGTTGTAGGTTCTTCATTCCACTCATATCTTCTGGAGGTTTTATAAGTACTTTTAATCTTTAAATTGGGATTGGAGTTTGATCTTAAATCTTTGATTTAGTTGAATTCTTTTAATCTTTAAATTAGCTTTGAGATTTTACCTTGAATCTTTTCTTGTAGTAACCGGCGAGGGTTTTTGGATTAGGGGCTTTCTTAGTGTTGACTGTTGCACGATTGATATTCAAGGTAAATAAAACTCCAAGACCAAATATATCTGTTTTCTTGTTAATGTGCATACAACCAAGTGATTCTCTTTAGGAATTGAATTTCTGAAATTCATTATCTTGGCTTGAACAGTTTGAGATTTTCCATATGAAACTGGTGACAGTAACTTGAGCCCAAACAAGGTCTAGAGATCCAAAAGTTGAAGTGATAGAATATACATTTAAAAATGGGGTGTTCTACATCCAAGCTGGATAGTCAGGAGGCGGTGCAACTTTGTAAAGATAGGAAGATGTTCATTGAACAAGCGGTTGAGTATAGGTTGCAGTTTGCTTTGGGTCATGTTGCTTATATTGAGTCCATGAGGAGAGTCTCTTCTGCTCTTCGCGGTTATGTTGAAGGAGAAGAATATAGTGAGTTCTTAGTTGATGCATTCACAACCCCGGCTTTTACTCCAGTTAAGAAAATAAACTCTGGCTTTATCTCCATAGCATCCAAATCGTTTACAATGAAACCTTTGCAGTCTGAAAAGAATTCTGCCGTGAAAGTGAATTACTTTAAATCAGGTGGGAGTTCTTCTATTTCTGTGGAGGAGAAGCCTCAATCACCCGAAATACACAGAGTTGAAGCATATTCCCCTGTGCATCAGTCTGGGATGGATGGCTTCTTTGCCATGCATTCTGTGCCGATAAGTTCTTCATTTTATCAATCCTCTCCCAACAATATGCCCAATTTCCCCTCACCTTCACCCCAAAATAGCCAGTGGGATTCTTTCTGGGACCCATTTTCTTCACTAGATTACTATGGTTATCCAGTGACAACCAGTCTTGATCAGACGATTTTGGATGATGGTAATGGGATAACCCAAGTTCAAAAGGAAGAAGCTGCCCCAGATTTAGAAAAGCATATTGAGAGTAGGGAAAGTTCAAAAGAAAAAAGTGCTCAAATCCGTCATAGCTTGAATAAAGATGAAGTTGTGGTTGAAGATGTTAATGATGGAGAAAAAATTGATGATAAAATTGATTCCCATCACCTAGAGAAAGAATTGCAACCCAATGCCAATCATAATACAGCTGTTGAAAAGACTCAAAATGATAGCCAACTTAGTAGCAAAGAGACCACAGTTGTTGATTATGAAGCAAAGAAGGAAATTCCAGGATTTACAGTATATGTCAATACAAGACCAACAAGCATGGCAGAAGCTATTAAAGATCTTGAAGCTCAGTTTCGGATTGCTTGTAATTCAGCTAAAGAGGTGTCAGCTATGTTAGAGGCTACTGAGGCTCAGAATCCATCAATTTTAAATGATCTTACACGTAAGCTTGCATAATTTTTAATGGCTTTAATACTTATACATGTGCTTACTTTCATTATGGCTTAGTTTGAGCATAATTGCTTCAGATTTCTGTTCTGCTATGCATTTGATTACCCATTTCATGTTTATGCTATTTCTGTAAATAGGCATGTAATGGGTAGCCTTTATACATCTCAAAGAAAATTGGACAATAAAGAACATTTTATGATTGGTAGCAAGCTTTGTCATGGCCTCTAAGAGAATCTTATTGACTGAATGTACGGGTTTAATAGCCATTGTTCAGGTGTAAGTGTGTAACTTCTTCTTTAAATGCTACCAGATTACACAGAAAAATTCTGACACAATTAGGAAAAGTTCTTTAGTTGAATGCTTGATATGTAATATCAACAAGTGTGTATGACAATGGAAATGTTGAATTTTGAACATTTGGCTTAAACCATCATTTATTACTAAGTTTATAAATTTCAGATCATTTTCCCTTGTGTTAAAACTTTTAAACCTTGGTTGCTAATTTCTTTTTATTTAATTTTGTTTTGCAGCAATGAAAATGTTGAATCCAGTAGCCTTGTTCCATTCTGGATCTTCAAAATCACTGTCATCTAAATTTTTGGTAAATCCATCAATTATAGAAGAAAGCAGTTACCAAAATAGTAGTCATCAATCAACCTTGGATAGATTACACCTCTGGGAGAAGAAACTTTACCAAGAAGTCAGAGTATGATTACTATACCTTTTTTTTTTTTAAATAAATATTAATGTTGGAAAAAGGCACATAATGAGTAATAACTCTTTCTTTCTATTATTTTTTTAAAAAAAATTAATATCTACTCTCTGTATGTGTGTGTTTGTGTTTAATAAATAGCTTCTTTCTCTTTCAGTTTGGCTCCTGATTAATGCTTAGACTTATGCATTGATTTATTCTGAAGAGCTTAGCTCAATTCTTTAATTGGTATTGAAGTTTTGTTTAAGTTCCAAGCACTGACAGCTCATGGCAACTAATATTTGCATTACTGAATTGCCCAAAAGCTCTTTATAAGGTCTGCATTGATGAGTTATAGCAACTCTTACAATCTTCTCTAGCCATATAATGATTTAAACCGGATTTACAATTCTGAGTAATTATGACATTGTTCTCTTTTTGGTCTGAATGCTTATTATCAACTTGCTTTAAGAGAGATGCAAAGAGAATTAAGTTTGTAATAAGCAGTCAGAAAATTTCAGAGAAGTCAATAGATGATGGGAGCCCACTAGCCCAGAATTGCTATTTCAAATCTCTATTTTTGTGTGTTTAAACAATGGCTAAAGACTTCACTCCAAAAGGCTCTGGTGTGCTCAAACACCCTTGAAAGAGAAAAAAAAAACATATATAATTGTCCTAAATGAAGTTGACACTTTGAAGATTCAGAATGTGATATTCTTATATTTAATTAGGCTGGTGAACGTGTAAGGCTAGCATATGAAAAGAAGTGTGCACAACTCAAAAATCAAGAAGAGAACAACGCTGACCATCCTTCGATAGATAAAACAAGAGCAGCCATTGGGAGTTTGCTTGCTCAGATTAAAGTTTCTATACATTCAGTTGAAGCTATTTCAAAAAGGATTGAGACTTTGAGGGATGAAGAACTGCAGCATCAGCTTTTACAGTTGATGCAAGGGTATGTGAATCCATGTTCTTTTTCCCTTATCTCCAAATTGAATCTCCGCTCTTCCATTTTGGTTAAATGAAAGCAATTTCCATTCTTAAATCTATATTCTCCCATACCTATATAAGCTTTTCACTCTTCAATTAACTATACTCCATATCATTTTACTTTTTAAAAAGGAAAATAGATAATAGAAACTATTTTGAAGTTGTAGAGGCTAATGATGCTCATGAAACAGGTTAGGTAAAATGTGGAAGGTGATGGCAGAGTGCCATCAGTTACAGAAATGTATACTGGATGAAGCTAAGGTGCTACTCAGTTCTAGTTCGCCTTCAAAACATTCTGCAGCCAAGAGTTACACCAAAGTGCCACCCTCGGATCCTCAACTGGGACGTTCAGCAGCTAACCTCGAGATTGAGCTAAGAAACTGGCGTGCCTGTTTTGAGTCATGGATTGTTTCTCAACGCTCATACTTGCACGCATTAACGGGGTGGCTGTTATGTTGTGTCCGTGCAAATCCTATTACATCGAAGCTGCTACCGTTTTCTTCTTGTATTTCCGTGGGAGCCCCACCAGTATTCAGCATTTGTATCCAATGGTCGAGGCTCCTGGACTCCATCAATGAAGTCCCAGTGCTAGACGGACTAGACTTCTTCATGGCAGGGATTGGTTCTTTATCTGCACAACAGCTGAGAGAAGATCCTCATAGGAGTAAAGAAACTTCAAACACAGAGGTGGTTGAGGCCAGGAAACTTGTGAAGGAGGAAGCATTGACAGCAGAAAAGATTGGAGTGGTTTATTCAGGAATGTCAGCTTCTGTGAGTGCACTGACAGAGTTTGCCATTGTTTCAGCAGAAGGATATGCTGATCTGCTCAAGAACTGGGAGGACAAAAAGTGACAGCAGCTGCAAATGGAGTGTGACTTTGCTTCGCATAGGGTAAGCATGGATTAATTGAATGTAAATTATATGTTGATCATTGTCTAAAGTGTTACTCATAGAGAGAACTGGTTTCCTTGATCATCTTCTTACTAGTTAATCAATTTTTGTCCTTTATAGTTATAAATAGCTTATTGACATAAAATTGTCATAACTATGTACTAGTCTGGGAGCATCTTCAAGAGTTATGGTTCTTTTTCACAAATTTTAAGAAGCCAAGTAGGAGAGAGGGATGGAGGAAAATTAAGCATTTAACGTGCTAATGTGGCAGGTGCGCCCAATGCGCACTTGCAGGAAGTATATTTTATTTTTATCTCATTGGTGGGTCTCACAGAAAACAATATGTTGCACTAATTCATTTTTACTGTCATATCTCTCCAACTCAGCTAAATCTTCAAAAAACCTGTTGGGGAATATTATTAGCCACTAGTAGTGTCTCAATGTTTTGACATTTTGATGTTGCTGGTTGCCCTATTAGTAGTTCATAAGGGCAGTGAGTATTGTTTTCCCAAGGAGTTCAATTTTGACATTACTGGTTAATAGATTTTGTTCGTTGCTAATTGAGGATGAGTTGACTACATATTATGTTAATTTATAGGCTGTTTGCATCTATATGCTCTAGCTTGAGGGAGCTTGCAGTGTGAAATAACTGTTAATTTAAATTTTTATTATTTTTTATATTTAGTTGTTATCATAATAAACCTACAAGATTTTAGTTCCTATTATGCCTTCTCGGTGAATAGTATCATTAGTTACCCATCGAATCCTATTTAAATCTTAATCGATACTTTGGATTATGCATGGCTATGTTGATAGAGAATTGAAGGTGTTATAAAAGGTCAAAAGAGGTTCAAAAAGTTCAAGCCATTTTCAATTATTAATATTCAAGACTTCAAAATGTGGCAGTTATAATTATATACACCTTGAAACATTTAATGTAACTTGGAGTGACGATGAAACTGAAGAAAATTAGGAAGAAGATAATACTCTATTAATTATGTTGCATTTTAAGGAAAATTTATACAATCTAACCAAGAGGAGCTTGAAGTTGAAGATGATGATGAATTGAGTGTTCTATTAGGAACAGTGTTGCAAAAATCGCGCCTAGCCGGCCGACTAGGCGCCGCCTAGCCCGCCTGGGCCGCCTAGGCCACCGGCCGACTAGGCGTCGCCTAGCCCGCCTAGGCCGACCGACTGTTTTTTTTTTATTTATTAAAAAAATTATAAATCTGAAACATTTAAACTATTAATGTTATAATGTATTAACTAATACTCTAATAATCTAATAATAAGTAATAACTTAATAAAATAATAAGTAATAATTAAATTAAACTAATAAGTAATGCACTAATAATTAATAAATAATAACTAATAACTTAATAAGTATTAAATATTTAACTATTAGTGTAAATATTTACAATATTAAACACTTTACAATTATTAACACTTAAAATATTTTTTTTAATTTTTTTAAAAATTAAAATTATAAAAAAAAACAAAAAAAAAAACAACCTAGGCGCCCGCCTAGCGATTTTTGCAACCTTGATTAGGAAAAAAAAAGTATTTGGGTTCTAGGAAACATATTAGAATGCAAGAATCAAAATATTTCAGGCACGAATTAGATATACTTTTCTACTTTGTTTTATTACTTGTATCAGTGTATGAATAACCTGAGTTATGGATAAAGTTTATAAATTACTTAAGACTCCAACAAAACAATTCAACAAGGGAAGAAAATTAAGAGTTGGTTTCAAAATTTTCATAAACTTATGTTGCCAATCAAAGTGTTTATGAAAATAAATAATAACGGTGATACGTAGTATTAAATTCACTCATATGACCGTGGAGTAGGCTGCAAAACGTTGATGGAACTATAATTAAAATCAATTTAAATATTTAAATTAGTTACGGATCAGACATAATATCAATAAATTGATTAGGAAAACAATTTTATTATATTAAATAATAAATTAAATAATTAAAAAAAACTAATACTCGAAGATATCTGTATTCTTTAGTAAACCATAGAATCAATTCCATTTTTAGTCTTAGATTTATAGGTGTTAGTCCGATTTTAGTCCTTTTTTATTTGAACATCCTCATTTGGTCTTGGTATTATTGTACGTCATGATCATTTTTGGTCATCCGTCAACAAAATCGTTAAAATATTGTTAAATACAATGGCATTTTGATTTTTTTTTATATACAAAGTAGTCTGATCCCGCTGTATTTTTATGTTTAATTTTTTGAAAGAATCTATAATTAAAGACCGAAATGCTTTTGTATTTAATGACATTTAAACTATTTTGTTGATGAAAGACCAAAAATGGTCATGCCACAATAATACTAAAACTAAATATGAATATTCTGATAAAAAAAAACTAAAAGTGGACTGCAACTTATAAATTTAAGACAAAAATGAAATTATCTCTAAACCATATAAGAGGTATCAAATTATCTGGTCAACTTTTTTGGTCAAACAATAGGGAAGAATCTCTTTTGCCCACTAAAAGAGTACAAGCTCTCTAGTCAATCAGAAGAGACACAACATCTTTGATTAATTAGATAGAAGGGAAATTAGTGAACTATTTTACTTTTCCACTCTTTTGAGATCTCTCATTTTACTTTCCCAATTCTTATGAAAAAAAAAAAACATTTCTAGTGATTTTCTTGAACAAGCAGAAGAAAACTTCTCAACTCTCCGAATATAAAACTAAAAAAAAAATTCAAAAAAAAGTTATATGTTCTTTTATATATATAGGATTAGAATTATATGAAAATAATGATTTTAGTAAAAAATGCGTACTAATATTAGTCACTAATATAGGATGATCAGTTACAAATGTGTATTTGTTGATATGTTAAAATGTAATTGACTTAAGTGCACTTTTGCATATCTTGATTGTGCTATTATATATCGGGTGCATTTTGAAACTTTGATTAGTGCATGTTCAAAATTTGTTAACATTTATGAAATTTCTGTTGAATTTTCCTCATACTTTTGAATCTTGATTATCATAGATTGATAGCTAGCATAGTTTGTATTTTTATGGGAAGCATTGTTCTCATTTAAACAGTCAAACATTTAAGACAATGTGTTTCAATACACTATTGAAGAGCTTGATCAATTGTTTCCTTATTTTTCTACGAGTCTCAGGCTAGATTTTTAATATAAGATCCATGTTCCTCAAAAGCTAACAAATTAACAATCTAAAGTTTTTGATATGTTTAATCACAAGTTTTTCCATAAGAGTACGTAAGTTAAGGGAAGAGTTTTGGTGTGAGCACGATTCGTGGTAGGATTTACAGTACTTAGTGCATCAAGCTAAGGTTTAAGTGTGGGGTGTTTGTAAGTGTTTAATTATATTTATTTTCAATACCTCATTTCTATTGATTTTTCTTGTATATATAATTTTGTTTTATGGAGTATAGTGCTTAATTCACTAATATTTGATTTTTAGGAATTTTCAAATAAAAATGGAGAAATATGTACTCTGTGACATACTAATAATATTTTGACCATATTTTTTCATACAAAGTCTGATTGAGATGATTCAAGTATCCACAAAATGTTAAGACAATCATTTACGACTTTTATGTTTGAAGTTTTTAGAAATTTGGGACAAAACAAGGTAAAAAAGATGGGCATAATTTGACACGCTCGGCCACATGACCATGTTGCCTGGTAGTGTCCCTATGACATTCCCGGGATCATTCACTCTAATTAACTAAGCTATGCTCGGGATCATTCACTCTAAATATAGAAACCCAACAAGAGACCAATAGCATTAAAAACCCAAATTAAACCCTAGCTCCCAATATCTTTAATTTCTTAATTAGTCTCCGCATGCAATCATAAGCAAGGGTGCGTGGATTAGAAATGGAATAAGATCAATTAAGATCATGCCATGCCCAATTGCCCATTCCTCATCAAGGAAATTCTTGCTCACTCCGAAAGGTTACTATCCTAACCCCATTCCAAGAATCTATTCTATCACACAAGCAAAATGTCAACCATTCTAGATTACCTTTGGACACCAAATTATTATAAAGAAAAAGTAAAGTCAGAGCACGTTCAGAAAAAGAGAGAAGAATAACAAAAAAAGAGCTAAGGGAGAAGAACTTGGTATAATGTTACCTTCATCTATAAGTTGAGATCATATTATATATATTGCTGGCCCATTGCCCTCTATATAAACATCTCTAGCTAGCCATCCAGGTTGCAGTTCATCAGTGATATACA
>CM008332.1:37973169-37989938 GCA_002525835.2 Ipomoea batatas | reverse complement strand
ATTAATTATATTCACACGACTCAAACATTATCACACTTGCTCAAATGTATTTCCCCAAAATACACATATTGGTTAATGCTTTTTCCATTATGAAAATCCAAGTACGAGAGTCACAATAATTCTTAAAACACAATTTTTCTCCAAGTTAATAAATATAATGCACAAAAATAATATTCGAGTCTTCAAAAATTCACCCGATTGCCCGTAGGCTTTCAAAACATCGTAACACTCGGGGTTAAAAACATCGGGGAAAAGTTTGGTAAAAAACAAGTTGAAAACGAGTCCGCGTCGCTCGGACTCGCGGCTGGCCGCACCAGCGGACGCAGGCGTCCGAGCCGCGTCCGCTGGTTCGGCGTGTCTCGCCGAAACTGGACGCCCACGGACGCGCAGCGGACGCGTGTCCGTGCCCGTATCCAGCCTCTCGGCCGAGGCGCCGAATCTGTTTTCCGCACTGGGCGCGCGGTGGGCGCGCGTCCACTGTCGCATCCATCCGTTTCTGCCCGCTTTGGGCCGCAAGATCGGGGTTGTAACGACCCGATCTTCCACCATTTTCACAAATATAAGCATATATGGACCCAACAAAACATATACATGCATAAAATAACTATGAACATGCATATTAAAATTTACCAAAAATCAAAATATAGTCTTTTGAGCCTACTTATAGATCCATAAACTCAACACAAGATTTTCATGCAAAATCCCTAGTTACATAATTTACTAGCATTTGATCACCTCCAAGTGACTAAGCCTACTTAAGGGATTCCTTACCTTTTTAGAAGATCTTTAAAAACCGTAAGAGTTGATGGTTTCCTCCTTTGAGTCCTTCACCAAAGATCCTAGAAAAATCACCATAATAACAACATTTTCATGCACCTTTAGTTTACACTTAAGTTCTAGGAAGGATTTAACCAAACAAAGTCTAAAGTCTTACCTACACTTAGAACACTTGGGTTGAAGAGATGCTTGGGAGTTCTTGATCACAAGTGGAAGACTTAAACTAATTTCTTCTTCTTCTTCCTTATGCTATTTTCGAATTATGGAGTAGGAGAGAGAGGAGTGATGTTTAGTTTAGCTTGAGAATTAAGTAACAAGTGCAACATTCCCATACCTATTATGACATGCCATTAATGATCCAACCAAGTGGTGATTATGATTGCCACTTGTCATCTCCCTATGGTGGCTCCTTGAAAAACAAATTTATTTTGCCAGTTTGGGGTTAAATCAGATGAAAGTTCGGATGATTATAGCTTAATTCGGGAAAATTCTAATACCAAAATTATCCTAAAAATAATCCCGTCGATAATTACTAAAATTGGGAATTTTTCGGTATCTCGCGAAATATAGGTACAAGGTCCGTAACAATTTTACCCCTTACAGTCCGTTTAAATTTTCACTTGAACTAACTAGAAGTTTAGGCTTAATCGTATCATACTTAATAATCAAATCTCTAGGAAAATTCGAACGAATATACATCCTTAAAAATTTTACGGTTCGTGACCGGTACGTAGATCGCAGCTTATTAATAACTAATCTAAAAACAAAAATTCTTTCGAACACCGAGAGACCTTCTCATAAATTTCATAGCTTAAAAATATATATATTCTCGAACCTTAACTTTGTCGGAAAACCCGAGGGGTTACAAATTCAATAAGTGATTAAAATTAATGTGATAGACTATGGACTTGCCAAATGTAAATGGGATGAAGTTATATATATTTTTTCTTTAGATTAACCTTCGGTTTTTCGGTCGGTTTTCGGTTTTCTCTTGAAAAACCAATAACCGACCAAAAAACCGAAATAACCAAACTTTTTTTGCCTTAATAACCGAAACCGAACCGAAAACCGAAATAATCGGTTGGTTCGGTTTTCGTTGTCGGTTTTTCGGTCGGTCCGGTTTTTTTGCTCACCCCTACTAATTTCATTACTTTTATGAACAAGGTGCAAATTGGTCACTGAACGTAACCTGAAAATGCAATTAGGCCACTGAACACTCCAAATGTATGCAATTTCACTTCATAGCAGGTTATCATTGATTTCATCAGGTTACACCACTTACGGTGATGGTGAGTTGACATTTTAAAATAATTTTTAATAATAAACTTTAAAAATTTTAAAATGAATTAAAAAAAATAAAAAACCAAAACAAAGCGCATGCCACCCCCTTCTCCCCTCCCCTTCGTCTCCACATGAGACGAAGACAGGTTTTTCGTCTCTAGTTGGAGACGAAGGAGGAGGTGGGGAATGGGGTAGCCGCCGGAAGAAGTGGGGAAGGGCCGACCACCCTAGTGTTTTCTTTTCTTCTTTTTTTTTAAAATTTTTTTTCTTTTTATTTTTTATTTTTTTTTATTTTTTTATTTTTATCCGGCCTGCGCCTTTTTCCTCAATCCTCTAGGTCTTCCTCATTCTACCGTGCAGAAGCTTTCCCTACTACTTTACTCAATCCCTTCCTTCGATCAAACGTGATAACCGCTGGTCCCTACGCCCACTCATACTCATTCCGTCCGAGTCACCCACTCTGCCAGACTTATATCCCATCATGAACGATACAAAGCTAGACTAGTTGCAAAAAGATTCAATCTGGTTGAAGGAAAAAAATATTTTGACACTTTCAGTCCAGTCGTCAAACCAACTATAGTAAGACTTCTCTTATCTTTTACTATAACAAAAGATCGGTCTATCAGACAACTTGATGTTCACAATTCCTTCCTCAATGGTTGTCTAAGTGAGAATATATACATGAAGAAACCACCAGGGTATATTGACAACAATTTTCCTACTCATGTCTGTAAACTACAAAAGTCACCATATGGTTTAATTTGAAGCAAACACCACATGCATGGTTCAAACGTCTTCAAGATTGTCTGCTCTCGATTGGTTTCAAGGCTTCAAAAATTGATGTATCATTGTTTATCTATTCTTCTGCTAGTGCTCAAATTTATCTAATTGTCTATGTTGATGACACACTAATAATGAGCAGCAACAAACGAGTCTTGGCTTCCATAACAAGCAAACTAGCTGATAATTTCAAGATCTGAGATATGGGACATCCAAGCTTCTTCCTAGGGATTGAGATAATTCATAACAAAGGGGCGATAATCCTATCGTAACGAAGGTACATGCTTGTAATACTCAAAAGATCTAGAATGGAACACTACAAGCCAATCTCCACTCCAATTATCATCAACAACAAGCTAAGTGTGCAACAAACTCATCAGTCATCACAACCATATGACAATCCCACACAATACCACAACTTAGTTGGAGCACTTCAATATCTAGCCATCACACGTCCAAATCTCTCTTTTGTCGTAAACAAACTACGTCAATTTATGTAATCTCCAACCAACGACCACTGGGTTGCCCTAATGCATATTCTAAGGTATGTCAAAGCTATTCTAGACTATGAGCTACATTTGATGAAATCAGACCCATACGACATTCATGTATTTTTGAACTCTGATTGGACTGGATGTCTTGATGATCGCAAGTTCGCTAGTGGTTTTGCTATATTAATTGGTAAATATCTAATTTTCTAAGCTTGCCTCAAGCAAAAGACATCATCTAGATCCTCAACAGAAGCATAATACAAAGCTATAGCCAAATGTCTCAGCCAATGTAACATGGTAAGTTGCTTTAATTAAACAACTTGGTCTTACTATGCAAAAATCACCAAGACTTTGGTGTCACAACCTTGGTGCTACCAATTTGTGTGCAAATCCTATGTTTCAAGCAAGAACAAAACATGTTAAAATGGATAACCATTTTGTTCATGACAAAGTAGCATCAAAGGACAAGTAACTACATCTCTACATACAAAGACCAATTGACAGACATCTTCACCAAGCCAGTAAACACAACAATGTATAATGATATAAAGGACAAACTCAATGTTCTCTCTAGAGAACCTTAAGCTTGAGGGGGTATATTAGGACTTTGTATTCTAGTCGCACTAAAATTCCTTCTCCCTCTCCCTGCGTTATTGTGAATGTACATTTTATCATTCCTCATCTGACTAGGACTCTTTGTACTTTTATAAATACATCTCTTACTATACTTTGTAAATCGGATTGTTCAATAATAAAAATTTTCTTAGAATTTTTGCTCTAATCTAATTTGTTTATGAATTATAAATTCAAATATGCTTTATAATTTGCAAACCAATTTTTTTTCAAAATAAAATAGATCATTATAGTATAATCTTTATAACATAATCAAATAAGCTTTATTAAACACACATATCATCCAAACCTTGAATTATTTGCAAAAAGAAAAAAAATACACACATAAATGCTTAATGAAATCAATAATCATTTCAAAGCTCAAAGATCGACAACTGGCCTAGCAATCAAGAAAAGATCCTTCTTTTTGGATGCAATGATGCCAGTTGCCTCAGTCATGTCCAAATCTTTAGGACTAACTCCGTCGGGGAGTTCCCAGTTGAAGTGGTACAGTAAACCAGCCAAGGAATGGGCAATGCTAGTACTTGCAAATGAAATTCCAGGACACATTCTTCTCCCTGCACCAAACGGTATGAACTGGTAGTGATTCCCCATGAAGTCCACAGAACTATTTTCAAATCTCTCTGGCAGAAATCTTTCTGGATCTTCCCAACTCTCAGGATTGGTTGCCATATCCCAAGCATTAATGATGACTCTAGTCTTGGGTGGTATAATGTACTCGCCAATCTTTGATTCCTCCATGCTTTCTCTAGGGACTATAAGTGGAAATGGAGTGTGGAGTCTGAGGGTTTCTTTTATCACGAGCTTTAGGTAAGTTAGGTTTTCCAAATCTTTGTCGTCAAAGGTTTTCTTTCCCTTTAAAGCTTGTCTCACCTCGGCTTGTGCCTTAGCTATCACACTTGGTCTCTTTATCATTTCAGACATTGCCCATATAATTGTTGTGGCAGATGTTTCAGTCCCAGCAGAGAACATGTCCTAAATTTTGAATGAAAATATATACAATGTCACACACTTATCTACATGTATAATAGAGTTTCACACTTTGTACGATTATTGTGTCACTTTTAGTTCTGGTCCCTAACTTTTAAATTTATCAATTTAGATGGATAACTATAATTTTTTAAAGCAATACCAACCCTTGTGAGATCTCTTGCTGAATGTAATCCAAGCCAATATTTTGTACTCTATGAAAAGATGAAAAACCCTTTCTAAAATAGTAAATAAATAAAATAAAATTTGTGAAGAAAAATGAGAATGACATAATAGATGTGAAATTGAAAATGAAAAAAATTTATATATCATATACAGTGTGAAGTAGGTACATAATGTAATATAGTGCCAAGTAATATATTTAATGAGTATATAAATCTTGTGGGATATTTAATACTTTTTATTTAAAATATATAACTTTTATGAGTCTACAAAGAGTGTTATATAAGAGGTGACCATGGGCCAGTTCAGGATAAAAACAAGCCATGAACCGGCGCAAAAAAAATCGAGCATGTGTTTCATTAGGCCTAACCTAGACTAAAATCGACTTGTAGAGGGCTGATCAAGGTCCTATCAAAAAATAAAAGCCTCGAACCCAGTTTGAAACCGACCCAGGCCCAGATCTAGGCACACCCAAGCTCAAACTTTGACTTGATTGAGTTTGAATTAAGAAATAAAGTGTTTTCGATTTCTTTAGATGAAGTTTCTTCCCACACTAGACCTATATATTTTTTACTTGAAATTTTACCTTTACTTGTAAATTGTCAATTATTGCATAGTAAATGTTGTGCCAATGTTCTAAATTTATGTGTTCAATGAAGACTTCAAAATTTGAGTGATTTAGTTGAACTGATTAGAAAATGTATTAAATGCCTTAGAAACAATAGAAACAAAAAAATGATTTAAAAATGTTGAGTGCACAACATGGTTAAAAAAACATTTTAGTCTAGATAAGCTTACTCGGTGGAATTCTAAGTATGAATTGTTATGATATCATGGGATAATAACTACTTTGTATAAAAGTAATCAAACTAGTGATGTTAGCATAATTACTACAATGAGGGTTTTGATTCCTCAAAATTGTTAAGTATACGTAGGCATCTTTAATATTCCTTAATATTAAGAGTTAAGAGAAAACCCAATAAAAATAATGATCAAACTCAAATTAAAAATCTTTTATAATTTTTTAATTTATCAATCTAACATAATTTAGTGACTAAAAATCAAAAAAAAAATTATAATAAATTTTATAATATTTATAAGTTATCAATTTTTATAATGTATATATTACTAAATTTATTAATATAATAAAATTTAGTGATATAAGTAATCAAGTTCAAATTATATTACAAACATTATAAATATTTTATAAATGGTTAATATTACAAGTTCAAATAATAGTAAAAGTTTTATATAAATTTTTAATTTTGTAAAAAATATTATTAATTTTTAATTTTGAAATTAATGGTCAAAACCGTATTTTAAACAAAAATGTTAAATATGAAAAGTGTTTGCCCAATAGTAATTAGCATTATTAGTCAAAGAGTTAAAAGTTGCTCAGTTTGATATATCTTTAATTATTAATAACTTAAATTTCAATTTAAACAAAAATAACTTAAATTATTTATATAAAATAATAAACATTTTTGCCCTGGCTCAAGACCAACCCACAAGAAGCTTGGACCCAAGTTCAGGACAAACCCAAATAATTCCGTGTCAATAATTATATCATAGATTCGGGTCAATCTTGCAAGGTGATCACAATTTACATACTGAATATGAGTATACAAATTGTGAACATTTAGTTATAAACATTCAGTATATAAATTGTAAATATTCAATAAATTGTATATTTTGCAAGGTGAACTCGAATTCACAAACTAATTTGTCATTCAGTACGTGTCCATGATAGTTCACGTGACTTATTGTTTATATAATAACATAATGATTGTGGTCAGGACTCAGGAGTAATAATTAATTTATTATTAGCTATTTAGCATTGTAGCAAGCAAACCTAAATCATCCATAACGTTGTCAATTACTTTACCTACTCGAAAAAATGATTGCGTATTATTTTAAAAATATATTTCCATCAGCCCGAGGCCGAGGTATTGATGAACACTATCTTATTTCAGACTTGGACAGAGTTCTCCCAAATAGTATTGATAGGAAAATACTTGGATTTACTTTCAAAATCTTCCCCCAATTTGTACTTTCACTTGTGTTTAAATTTGATTTGAGGAAGAAAAAAAAAATAATGTATAAACAACATGGCCCCCTACTAAATTAAGTATTCAAAGCATGCCAAATCATAAGGAGTATAAAATGGGGTACAAATTGAGAATACATATAAAATTACTCTATTGATAGTATCTCAATTCTGATTAATCAAAATTATGGTAAAACTAAAAAAAAAATTAAAAATATATATAAAACCTAGGATGTTTTTGGTTTGAACATGAAAATCAGAATCAAAATGTGTATTAAATGCTTGGTAATTGGAATGAGTTTTGCTGAAATTATTTTGTATATTTGGTAGTAAGATCAAATTGGAATGAATACTAATATTGATGTTTTGTTATATATGATCATATAATCAGTATAAAGGTTTTTAAAATACAAAAAAAACAAAAACAAAAAAACAAAAAAAATCAATTCAATTGATCTTAAGAGTGAGGATGAAGTGAGTATGCAATGCAATTAGAAAGTCATTGAAGTGAGGAGAGACAAGTGAGGAGGAAACAAAATGAGGAGATGATAGAAATGAGGAACTATAGAAATAAGGAGGTCGGGATAATGCCGAATTAATGGGGGATACGTCATTTAAATTAGGTGATATGATCAAACATTATACTTGTGTTTTAAAAAGTTGTGAATAAAAAAATATGTATGACTTTCATATTCATTCCTTTATGTCTAACCCATGAAACCAAAGACACTCAAAATATTGAGAAAAAGTTGGAGGAGTTAATTTGGAAGAATAAACTTACATTGATGACTGCTTTGATGTTGTCTTCTCTGATGGGAAATTGAAGCTCCCCAC
This sequence comes from Ipomoea batatas, assembly GCA_002525835.2. Lineage (NCBI taxonomy): Eukaryota > Viridiplantae > Streptophyta > Magnoliopsida > Solanales > Convolvulaceae > Ipomoea > Ipomoea batatas. The sequence continues at coordinate 37,981,943 of CM008332.1, read as the reverse complement.
CCTCCTTCACTCTCAGTAAAACATCAACTATATCTTCATCTTTTCCATTACTATTTCTGTTTTTTTGGCGGTTCTCTTTGTGCTCTCCAATGATGATATCAAAAATCTTATCTAGCTCATGGTGCAACTTCAAGAGCTTGGGTTTCATCCCACTAATGTAATGAATCCACTTCTTGGACGGGAACAAATCGCCCACATCAAACCCCCCGGCCAAGGTGAGTACTTCTTTCAAAAGAACAATGAACTTTTCTTGATCTTCACTGCACACTCTCCCAAACGCGACCTTAGCAATAACCGAGCTCGTGAACCAATTCACCTTTTCCGTCAAGTTGATGATGGGAAACCCTGTTTCTCCCGACAACCTTATCGACGATACGAGGTTGGAAAGCTCTTCCTGTCGGAAAGAACAGAAGGATTTGACCATCTTCATGCTCAAGAGTTCCAACACACATATCTTGCGCATTTGCCTCCAGTAATCTCCGTAGGGAGAAAACGCAACGTCTGTAGATTTGTAAAACACGATATCCATAGCCATGATGTTTGGTCTGCTGGCGAAGACGAGGTCGTGGGTTTTAGTTATCGCTCTCGCCAGTTGAGGAGAAGATATGACGACTGTGGAGATTTCGCCCAGCTGCAAGTGCATTATGGGTCCATATTTTCTTGATAAATTTCTGAGAGAACGATGTGGAAGCGAGCCGACTAAATGGTGGAGGCTTCCGAGGAAGGGTAATTTCCATGGACCTGGGGGCAACTTTTGGTTTGCTGATGCTTTTGATTTTGCCCATAATATGCATATGCAGAAGAGGACGAAGGAGAAGAAGAGAAAATAATTGATGATCTCCATTATATTTCAGAAATGAAAGACCGATAGGATGCATGTATGTTTAGACTTCATTGTTGCAGGTATATATATAAGTGATGGATGAATTTATCTTTGACGAGAGAAAATGGGAGAGTAAAATAATAAAGATTTTTTTTTTTTTTGAAACCAAATAATAAAGATAATCAAACATAATAAGGTTGGAGGAGCTAATAGTAGTGGAGGGAGAGTCAAGGCTTCAACGTAACAGTGCATCTGGCAAGTCTTACATTTATTTTGGCCATAGTTTCACTTGTAAATGTAATTAAAAATTTATGAGGTAATACCCGATTTTATCCCTCGATTATTAGAATTTCACCACTTGATCTTTAACTTTCAAATTTTTTCAATTTCATCCGCAACTATGTAATTTTTATATAAAATAGTCATTTGTTCAACCAAAATAGTCATGATTAGGAGTACATAATTAGAGATGAAATAATTGAGTAAATTTGAAATTAAGAACTAATGAAATCTTAATAGTCATGAGACCAAATCAAATATTAACTTGGGAGTTGAAGTGGTATTTTCCTTTACTTTATATCACCATGTTATGGCTTGTTTGCTTCTGTGTGATAGTGAGAGTCACATCATCGAGAAGGAAAATTGAATATAGAACAGAGGAGACTTCACATCAAATTAAAGTTAATGTGCTTACTCTTCACTCTTTATTGTCATCTTGCATGCTTAATGAAATTGATCAACGTTCGATTAATGTTTTCGTGTTTTATCTTTTTAATAAATGTATACTTATTGAATAGAATATTGCTTAAGTTTACTTATTAATATTAATATTGATTATTATATAACCTGTGACTTAGACTTGATTATTAAATATGATTACAGTGAAAAGGAATCTTGTGATAAATAAAATATGAAATATATTTTTAATCCTAATAAAGTTTGTACAGATCTAATTCATTGACTTGAGATGAAAATGGCAATCATGCAACTCACGAATTAATTAATTCACATAGCCATTGACGTTACATTATTTGTTGTTCAATATGCTAAATGCACCATGTTAATCCCGGGCAAGTGAGAGTCTAGAAAGGTAAGGCGATGAATAGGCTGTTAAAAAGAACTTAACTAAATAGAGATTATGAAAATAATTACAGCGGAAGTTTTGAAATTGTCAAATTTTGTATATATATAGCTTGTTTTATGTTTGCTTTGCAAATTATATGAAAATGTGTAGTGCGTGATTTGGATCAATTTGTAAATAATAAAATAGTAGGGAAGAGAGAGTTAATCAACTAGGTTTTTGTATTTGTTTTTTTTTTTTTTAACACGATGAGAAATTTCACTAGTATGATACAAATACAAGTGAAATATAGTCATTCGCACTAATTGCAAACAAAGCTAACTAGCTATCTCCTTTGAACTGCATTCTTCACAAAGTTGCTTATTTGTCATTGCTTGATCTTTCCACTCCAAAGGTCGTCCACCAAGTCTCCTTGAGCAAAGATCTCCGACATTCTAACCACATAGAGAAAGGTTTTATGTTTAAAATATAATTAGAAATTAAAGAATCTATAAAATTCTTTAAAACTTACAATGCGTAGATAAAATTAAAGCTTGAGAGTTTGATATGATTGTTTGCATACTCAATATCTTAGCCACTCTCTTGTGTTCCATCTTTCTGTTCTTGTTGTTTCTAAGCTTCTAGAGGGCTCTATTTATAGAGTGTGGAGTTAAAACGCTATGCGCCCGGCCGCGTAGGAGGCCGATTTTAGCTTTCCTCGACGCGGCTGGGCGCCGCCTAGCGCCTAGGCACGATTTTTGCAACACTGATGCTTCATAAGTAGTACTGTCAAAGCAGGCCGACCCGCCTCGTTAGGCCCGCCCCACCGCGGGCCAAAGTTCTTGCGGGCTTTTGTAGGCCGGCCCGTTAGGCTCGTGGGGCAGAATTTGTGTAACCCTAACCCGCCCCGCGGGCTTTTTTTTTTTTTTGTTGCTTTAAAATTTAAACAAAAAAAATGAAGTGTAATGGTCTACAAAAGGTGTATTACAAATTTTACATAACATAGTTAAATACTATGTACTAACATAATGTTTTTCTTTTTAGCTATATTCTATAGTCCTATAGACAGGTACACAGTAAATTAATATCTATGCTTTCATTTTATATTATTTTCTAACTAAACCATTTCAATTAGTAGATAAATTTTAATGTTATACTATATTAAGTTTTTTTTTTTTTAATTTGGTACCTACAGATCACAAACAAAACAATAGTTCATTTGAAAATATTATTAAATAGGTTGGGTGATTTAAGTTTAGGATTATGAGTATTTAATAATATATATATATATATATATATATATATATATTTTTTTTTTTTTTCTTAGCCCGCGGATCGCGGGTCAATTTTAGCCTATTTTTTCATGACCCTAACCCGTCCCACTGCGGGGCGGGTGCGGGCCAGCCCGCACGGGCTTTGACCAACTTTGACAGCCCGACTTCATAGCACATAAGCATTCGTTAATCAAATATTAAACATTCTTAATCATCATTATCATCAATAATAACTTCATCATCATTTAATTCATTATTATCCAATAATCATCGTCTAATTATCATCATTCAACCATAATCACTATCATTAATCTGTTAGAAAAGTCAGCTTAATAAAGTTTAATTATTGTAATAATTCATATTAGTCAGTCAAGATTGTTAGGTGTATTTGCTATTCTTCAGCATTTAGTTAATCATGGGCATAGTGTCAGTGCACTCCCCTATTTTTGTGCTATGTACTAGCTATAAATAGCTTATGTTTCTAATGAATAAACAACATCATTTTTCCCTTCATTATTTACAGAGCCTTTTCCTCACTACATTTGGTATCAAAGCTAGGTTTGCAGTATCAACAAATACATAGCCTCAGATAATTTTGTCCAACCAGCTATTCCACGCTTTGATGGTCATTATGATCATTGGAGCATGCTGATGGAGAATTTCCTATGGTCCAAAGAACTTTGGGTCGTGGTTGAAACTGCAGTAGCAGAACCCACCGCAGATATGTCAGCAGATCAACGAACGAGGTTGGAGGGACTGAAGTTGAAGGATCTTAAGGCTAAGAATTACTAGTTTCAGGCCATTGATCATTCAATCTTGGAGACCATTAAGGGAAACACAAAGGCTAAAAGGCTGCAACTTCAAGCGTTGCGTTCAGAGTATGAAACACTTCGAATGAAAGAGGGAGAAAAAGCTAGTGAATTCGTTTCCAGAGTGATGGCACTAGTTAGCAAATTACAATCTAATGGTGATCAAATTGACGAAGCCGCCATTGTTGAGAAAATACTTCGGTCTATGACGCCAAAATATAATTTTGTTGTCTGTGCCATAGAAGAAGGAAATGATACATCAAAAATGACGCTTGATGAACTTGAGAGTTCATTATTTTCTCATAAGCAGAAGCTTAATTTACCAGACAGAGAAGCTGAGCAAGCTTTGAAGGCCTCAGTTCATGACCGATCTTCATCAAGAGGAGGTAACCGAGGTAGAGGAAGGGGTCGAGGTTGAGGCAGAAGCCGAGGTAGAGGAAATGTCGATGGTAGAGGCCATCAATATCAGTATTCGCATTCTCAAGAAGAAGATGGAAGAGATAAGTCACAACCAAAGTCTGTAGATAAATCAAATGTGGAATGTTTCCGTTGCCACAGGTATGGACATTATAAATCTGAATGTCGTACTAACTTGTCTAGAAATAATGGAGAAAATTCTCATATATCTTGCTGAAACAGAAGAAGAAATATCTTTGTTGTTAGTTTATCATGCAAGTGAAACTAACAACAAGGATCTGTGGTATCTTGATAGTGGGTGTAGCAACCATATGAGTGGAAATAAATTAGTTTTCTCAACTCTTGATGAATCATATCGTGATACTGTGAAGTTTGGAGACAACTCTAAAATCTCAGTTATGGGAAAAGGGAAAGTAAACATCCAAACTAATGATTTTGCTAGTCACGGTATATCAGATGTTCTTTATGTTCCAGAGTTGAAAACAATTTTGCTGAGCATTGGTCAAATGCAAGAAAAGGGTTATGAGGTTGTTATAAAGAATGGAATTTGCAGAATTCAAGATGCTAGCTTGGGCTTAATTGCTCAAGTTCAAATGACGTCAAACAGGATGTTTCCTTTGTATCTGAAACACTCTGACCAGACATGTTTATTCTCAAGGTTAAACGATAAGGCCTGGTTATGGCATTATCATTATGGCCACTTGAGCTTTAGTGGCTTAAAAACGCTTCAACAAAAAAAATATGGTGACTGGACTTCCTGAATTTAATGGTCCTACAGATGTTTGTGAAGAATGTGTTGTGAGTAAACAACACCGTGTTCCTTTTCCCAAAGGAAAATCCTTTAGAGAAAAAAAACCACTAGAGATTGTGCACTCTGACATTTGCGGACCAATTAATCCTACTTCTAAAAGGTGGCATTTAAAAACTTCAAAATTCATGTTGAGAAAGAATTTGGTAGTTATATAAAAGTTCTACGTACTGATCGTGGTGGAGAGTATTGTTCAAATGATTTTTCAGATTTTCTTGTGACTCATGGGATAAAGAGAGAACTCACAGTAGCCTTCACACCACAACAAAATGGCGTTTGTGAAAGGAAAAACCGAACTATTTTGAACATGGTACGGAGTATTCTAGCACGGAGTCGTATCACAAAAACTTTTTGGCCCGAGGCAGTCAACTGGAGTGTTCATATTTTGAATAGAAGTCCAACATTTTCTATTAAAAATATGACTCCAGAAGAAGCTTGGAATGGGCGTAGGCCATCAGTTGATCATTTCAAAATCTTTGGGTGCGTTGCCTATGCACATATTCCAGATCAAAAGAGGAAAAAGCTAGACAACAAAGGAGAGAAGTTTATATTTCTTGGTGTGAGCAATCAGTCCAAAGCTTATAAGCTTTTTAATCATGTTACTAACAAAGTTGTGGTAAGTAGGGACGTGGTGTTCAATGAAGGATCGTTCTGGATTTGGGATAAGATTAATGATGGAAGGTATATTTCATCAGATCCTCATGACAATAATGAAGAGAATCTATCCTCATAGTCCAACGACAGTTGAGGTTGATGACAGCCGGCCAAGGCGAGCAATAAGAAGGCCTGCATGGATGTCTGATTATGAGGTAACTGGATTACATTCTGAAGATCCTCTTGTTCATCTTGCCTTATTTTCATATTGTGATCCGGTAAGTTTTGAAAGTGTTGTGTTAGAAGAAAAATGGCAGAAGGCAATGATGGAAGAAATGAGGTCTATTGAAAAAAAACAAAACTTGGGAGCTTGTTGATTTGCCAAGTTCAGAAAAGGCTATTGGGGTTAAATGGGTTTATAAAACCAAATTTAAACCCAACGGAGAAGTTGATAAATACAAGGCACGCTTGGTGGTGAAGGGATACAAACAAGAATATGGAGTTGACTATACTGAAGTCTTTGCACCGGTAGCTAGACTAGACACAGTTCGTTTGATAATAGCCTTGGCAGCTCAAAATTATTGGTCAATTTATCAACTAGATGTTAAATCAGCCTTTTTACATGGTGAGCTCAAAGAGCAGGTATTTGTAGAACAACCTCTTGGTTTTATTAAATCTGGTCAAGAGCATAAAGTTTATAAGTTGCATAAGGCTCTTTATGGGCTAAAACAAGCTCCTAGAGCTTGGTACAGCCGCATTGATGCATATTTTATCAAGGAAGGTTTTTTAAGGTGTCCATATGAGCATTCTTTATATGTAAAGCATGTTGATGATAAAATGGTGGTTATATGCTTGTATGTAGATGATTTGATGTTTACAGGAAATGACTTAGAGCTACTTAATAGCTTTAAGCGATCCATGGAGAAGGAATTTGATATGACAGACTTGGGGTTGCTTCATCATTTTCTTGGGCTGGAGGTGACTTAGACAAAGGGAGGTATTTTTGTTTGCCAAAAGAAATATGTTAATGAAGTTTTGGACAGGTTTAAGATGAGAAGCTGTAATCCTGTTGTAACACCAATGGAAAAAAATGCAAAGCTAGTAAAAAAAACAGGGGGGAAGTCAGTGAACAGTACACTTTACAAGCAAATAGTGGGAAGCTTAATGTATATTACAGCTTCAAGGCCAAACATAATGCATAGTGTAGGCATTATCAGCAGATATATGGAGGAGATGCTGCAAAAAGAATTTTAAGCTGCCTCAAAGGAACAATTGATTATGGTTTATTTTACAGAAAAGGGGATCAAAGCAAGGTAATTGGATTTGTTGATAGTGATTTTGCTGGAGACTTGGATGATAGAAAAAGCACGTCAGGCTATGTTTTCTTCCACTGAAGCAGAGTACGTAACAGCAACATCTGGTGCATGTCAAGCTCTCTGGATGAGAAGAATTCTCGATGAACTCAAGTTTGGGCAGACTGTAATGTATTGTGATAATAGCTCAGCAATTAAACTATCCAAAAATCCAGATTTTCACGGGAGAACCAAACACATTCATGTCAGGTTCCACTTCCTGCGAGAGCTAGTAGAAGATGGTGAACTTACACTAGTTCATTGCAAGTCAGAAGACCAAGCAGCAGATCTCTTCACAAAACCTCTCAATGCAACATCATTCCTCAAGTTGAGGAGCAAGATAGGAGTCCAAGGAAGCTCTTCTCTAAACTGAAATCATTTCAGTTTAAGGGCGGGAATGTTAGAAAAGTCAGCTTAATAAAGTTTAATTATTGTAATAATTCATATTAGTCAGTCAAGATTGTTAGGTGTATTTGCTATTCTTCAGCATTTAGTTAATCATGGGCATAGTGTTAGTACATTCCCCTATTTTTGTGCTATGTACTAGCTATAAATAGCTTATGTTTATGATGAATAAACATCATTTTTCCCTTCATTATTTACATAGCCTTTTCTTCACTACATAATCAACCAACCATCATTAACTCAATCATAATTCACAGTCACCATAATTAACATACAATTATCTTAATTACCTCATGAACCATCCTAATCCATCTTCGTCGTTGTTTCCGTTCAAACTCCACCGTAGGCAGCAACACCGCCACCGTCATCACACTGCCGACCACCATGCCCTGCCGGAAATGGAGAATGCCGGACGAAGCTGCCGCTATTGGAAGGAGGATGCGTCAGAGCTTCGTCAATCAGCTGCTACATCGCGTCTTCGGGAAGAGCTGCCACGCCGGAAACAGGGGAAGCACTGGGCTGCTTGCCACCGCACACTGCTAGGACGTCGAACGAGAGAGGGAGACACCGTCGTCGCCATCCACCACCGCTGCCTCGCCGGGAAAGAACTGCCTGAGCTGGCAACGGGCTTACTAGCCTTGTCACACCATCCCGCCGATGCCGCTGCCCAGTTGCTGCTCGCTGCCACCCGTCGCCATTGCCGTCGAGTTGGGAGGAAGAAGACGGTCGCCGCCGTAGTCACAGCTCGCGGTTGTCGATCCACCATCGTAGCCTATGCCGTTGCTCAGCCCTGCTTCTCGCCTTTGTCGTTGATGTTGTTCGCCCATGGCTGCCTCGCCGTCTTCTCATTGCTGCCGGTCGAGAAGAAAGAGGATGGGAGGTGAGACAAAGTCGAGGAAGAAGAGACGAAAGAGAGGGATTGTAGCTTGAAATGGAGGGTGATTTCGCCCAACCGATTTTGTAGTGGGGTACAAAAATAGGTCAATTTTTATATACTTTATTTGAAACAAGTCTATATATATTTATATTACCAAATACAAGTGTAGTTAATATGTAATTATTATTAATTTCATTACTTTTATGAATAAAGTGCAAATTGATCACTGAACGTAACATGAAAATGCAATTAGGTCATTGAACACTCCAAATGTATACAATTTCACCTGATAGCTGGTTATCATCCATTTCATCAGGTTATCTGCTTATGTGGATGGTGAGTTGGCATTTAAAAA
>CM008332.1:37917336-37927539 GCA_002525835.2 Ipomoea batatas | reverse complement strand
CTCAAAACAAAATGACAAGTTTGAGGGTTTAATTGACCCTTTTAAAAATTTAGGGGCCTAATTGACTTTTAGTGTATAATTTAGGGGTCTATTTGACCCTTTTCCCATTTTTTAATAACCTCAAAAAAATGCTTTCCAGTAATACACTACTATATATAATTATTATAAACTGAAAAAAAAACAATACTATTTTAAAACTAATAATTATTCATTTTATATATACATTTTCGTCTCTTTTTAGTGATCGACTGATAGTCGCAACATCTAATTTTTAACATTGTAATTTTTTTTTAAATTTTAGGAAAACAGGGACTAATATATCGTTGAGAAGGCGACCATTTGTCCATCATCAATAATCAATTTTTTCGTGGAGATAGTCCGAACATCGTTGGAACCTTAACAACCCTGTTATTCCTTATCACTAACATATTTTTGGGCTTTGATGCACAAAAATTAGTGTGCTTAATTACACATTTCAAAAATTCAGGGGTTTAATTGCACTTTCGTGTAAAGTTTGAGAACGTATTTGACTTTTGTTTTTTTTAAAACGTGACAGAGTAAGCTTGTTAAACAATCCTTATACCATGGACCATGGTTCACAGTGCACCGTGGATCCTGGTGCATGTGTATGTGTCTTATGTTATGAGTTTTTGTGTCTCATGTTATGAAATTTTGTACCTTAAGAGTATGTATGAACTCTGTATCTTAAACAAATTAGTAATTGTGTCTTATGTTATGAATTTATGTGTCTTGTGTTGTGAAATTCTGTGACTATGAACACAATTTATGTACCTAAATCAACTCTGAAAAATAAATAAATATATAATGTGTATGTGTCTTGTGTTGTGATTTTTTGTATCTTGTGTTATGAAATTCTGTATCTTACGAGTATGAATTTTATACTTCATCATTTCGATCCATGGTCAATAATGCGGCAATTTAAATAGTGGACTAAGGTCCACATTGCACTGTGGACCCTGATCTAATACACATAATTTGACTTCATAATGTATAGAATTTATGTTCATAATACATATACACATAAACACTGTATAATCCCATGTGCATGGAGCAAACCATTTGGCCAGTCCCCTACCACTAAGTGTGCTGACCGTTGGGACGGGAGGATTAGTCCTTTGGCTGTCGGCCGAAGGGACACCTTTGGGACAAACCCAAAAAAATAAACACTGTATAATGAACATGAATTGAACACTTAACATAATACACATAATTCATGTTCATAATACACATAATTCATGTTCATAATGCACATAATTCATGTTCATGCACAAAATTCATGTTCAATATATCGTCACTACTACAAATAAGGCTTTTAACGTCGATGTTTTGACACTTTAAACGTCAGTTTTCTTTCGACGCCGTTCTTCTACATGTAGTATATATTAAAGAAACGACGTCGGGTATTGAACCGACGTCGTATTTATTTTTAAAAAATTTAAAATAGCCTACGACATCGGCTCTGATCTTAGCTAAAAATCGACGTTTTAGCTATTAAAAAAAAAAAAAAGACGTCGGTTCTTAGCTAAAAGTCAACATCGTAGCTATTTTTTTTAAAAAAAATAGCCTACGACTAAGAGCCGACGTCGTGTGTGTATATATATTTATATAAAATTAATTACACTTTTGGTCCTGTGACTATTGGGTTCCTATTAATTTGAGTATGCGACTTTAAAAAGCAAGAATTTAGTCCCTGACTATTGATATTTTAACGGAATTGGTCCTTCCGGCCAAATCACCGGTCAATCGGTCATTCCACCTTCTTCTTCGTTACTTCTGCAATCGTTCTTCTTCTTCGAAAGTAGCCGGCCAAGTACGGCGGAATTTTTACCGAAATCTAGAGGTGAAGACGGCACTGTGGCGGTCCTGTGGAGCTGCAAGCTCACTGCGGCTTCGGAGTCTGGGCTATGCTTGTCGCCTCGTTGTCTACTATGCTCGCTGGAGTGTGGAGTCACTGCCTCCCTAAGTCAAGACGCCAAGAAGGTTTTTCAAACGGCTGAAGCGGAGATTCGGTGAAGCTTGAAGAAGAAGAAGAAGTTGGCACAAGGATTAGTCCTGCAACGCCGCCGGAAAAAATGGGCTGGGTGAAGCAGATTGGAACACGCCGCCAGAAAAGTTACTCATGGTGACTCAGAACACGCCGCCGACAAAGTTACTAGCTCGAGCTGTTATTGAATTATCCCTCATCATGAGACCGAATTGGAAGCTTGTGATAAGGTGGAGTAATACAACTCTAAACGAGTACTTCTTGGCCTCGCTGGACGTGAATCACGCGCCGCTGTTTGGGAAGGTTTTCGCCTGCAAATCCTCGCCGGAGGCGAGTACCTGGAGTGCGATGATGAGCAGAAGCCGGAGTAGCAGCAGGAAGCGAAAGGTAATATTTTCCCCCTCTTTTTAAATAATCAATTGACCATTTTACCCCCAACAATAAACATTTTAGAGACAATTTCATTTTTCTGGTGGTTTGGCCGGAAGGACCAAATCCATTAAAAAATCAATAGTCAATGAACTAAATTGTTGCTTTTTAAAGTCGCGTACTCAAATTAATAGGACCTCAATAGTCACAGGACTAAAAGTATAATTAATTCTATTTATATATATTATTTTACGATTTCCAACAAAAACCTGTGCAGTTTTACAATTTACACTTCACATCAACTTTCATAACATCAAGCTAATAACCATCAAACTAATAAACATCAATTCATGATCAAACTAATAACACAATTCATCAAACTAAACATCAAACTAATAAACATTAATATAATAAACATAAACTAATTTAAAAGTAATAAATAACACAATTTATTATCAAACTAATAAACATCAATGTAATAAACATAAACTAATTTGAAACTAATAAGGAAGCATTTTAGTAGCTCATTCATCAATAAGGAACTTAGACCATGTGTCTCTAATTTCATCAATCTCTTGTTGAGTGTAGGGCAAAATTCCTTGTTTCTCCAAAGCCTACAAAGTTCAAAAGAGATAAATAATAAATAAGCTAGTATTTTTAAAAATTAAAAGGAGAAAGATATTTTATTAACTATTATTTTCACCCGTGCGAGGTACGGAATTGATTTGCTATAATATATTAAGAATATTTGACTCGTGTGATATCTGATCTTGAGGTACACTTATATTTTGATATTCAATAAGTACAACTATATTAGGAAAAAGTCACCTGGGAGTAATGAAATAAGCACTTGAGTGTTTGTTGGTTGATCGTAGAGCGTTGATATTCTCTAGACAAATAACAACGCATCAACCAGAGCCTTATAGAGCTTTTCCTTGTCTTGGGGATAGGTCGGATGCAGAAACAAAAATAAACTCCATTGCTAAACAATAAGGAGAAATATGAGAAATAGCACAAAAGAATAGAAAATATTCAATAGTAGAATTGTTTTTTGCTTTTGAGAGTATTTATAGTGCAATTATAATAGTCAAATAACAACCCGTATTTTATTCAAAATTATGAATTACCGATTCTTTGTCCCCGTTATTTTTCACAATCTTTCTTATATTCATATCCATTACATTAATTAGAAATTTTTATGAACATTATGTTTGCTTGAAATCTGGATCATCTTTATGAACATTATGTTTGCTTGAAATCTGGATCATCATCATCATTACGCAAACGTTAATAGCATATGAGTGTTTTGGGCGTGAAGTTAAAATTTAGAATTTTTTTTATTAATAGTATAGCGAGGGCTATCATTTCGCCGAATATTTTGTGGGGTTGATTCCAACACGTCTTAGAGAGTTCGTGGGTGAAAATTTATACGCGTCAGGTAGGGGTCGAACCTACGACTTTTCTGCATAGGAAACAGATGTTCTATCCACTGAGCTGCAAACACGCTTATATTTAATAAGTTTTAGTATATAATATATAATTGAAACCATTTATTTCATTACACTTTCATAACTTATTTTATCAAATTAATACAATGTGGAAATAACATTGCGGAAGAACAATTAGACATTGCAATTTACAAGCTATATATTGATCTTTGAAAACAGTACAGATAAATAGTAAATGCATAAATAAAATTTTTCAATTTTTTTCCAGAAATGGTCACCCTTGCCGGATATGGTGACCGGCGACGGCTTCAGAAATGGTCGCCTGTCACCGGAAATCGTCGTTGGTGTCGGAAATTGTCGTTGAAAATTTTAAAAATGGGTATATTGCTATTTTTTCATGTTTCAGTGGCTTAATTGTTTTGTTTTTCCGACTTCAATGGCTTATTTGGGGTTATTTGAGTTCGATGGCCTAATTGCTTGTTCCCAAATAGTATGATGACTTACTTGTAATTAATTCCTTGTGAATATAGAGTTCTGTAATTGTAAATATAGAGTTTCAAAATTGTGTACACAAAATTTTAAAATTGTAAATATAGAATTTTAAAATTATGAACATGGATCTGGTTCCACATTGCTATGTGGACCCGGGTCCATGACATAACAACTGATAATTTGCTATGTGGACCCTGGTCCATGGTAAAAATTGTCCTTGTTAAACTAGCAGGCAACAATTTAGACAATGTATATCATGGACCAAGGTCCATTTTCAGCCAAAAAAAAAAAACAAACAAACAAACAAGACGACGGTACACATTACATTATGGACATTAAATTGAAACAGCGAGGTACAAAATTCATTCTTGTAAGTTACAGAACTTCATAATACAAAAGATAAAAACTCACAACACAAGACACATAACATTATGGACCCTGGATTGAAACGGCGAAGTGCAAAATTCATAATCGTAAGGTACAGAATTTCAAAACACAAGACACAAAAAATCATAACATAAGACACATGTACATGTTATATATTTACTTATTTTTTAAAACTACGTTAGGTACATAATTTGGGCTCATAAGCACATAATTTCACAACACAAACGCAGAAATTCATAACATAAGACGCAATTACTAATTAATTTGTTTAAAGTACATAATTTCTACTTTTAAGGTACAAAATTTAATAACACAAGACACAAAAAATCAAAACACAGAACACAAAACACAAAACACATACACATGAAACAGGGTCCACAATGCAGTGTGAACCCTGGTCCATGGTATAAGGATTGAAAAAGTTAGGCAAATTATGCTATGGACCCAGGTCCATGTCCACAATTTTAAAACTCCTTATTCACAATTTTAGAATTCTATGTTCACAATTATAGAACTCTATATTCACAATTTTAGATCTCAATATACAAACTTACATTACTCAATATTCTAAATTTTTGAACTCTATACTCACAAATTTGGTATATAGGTTGAAAAATTGAGTTATACCGTTGAATATAGAGTTATGAAAATTTGAACATAGAGCTATACAATTGTGAATACGGATAAATTAAATATCGAGTTCAAAAATTGTGTTATACGGTTGAATATAGAGCTATAAAATTGTGAATACGGATAAACTAAGCCATTGTACAAACCGGTTGAATATAGAGCTATAAAATTGTGAATACGGATAAACTAAGCCATTGTACAAACCGGAACATGCCTTCTCTAGCGAGGGCGATCATTTCGCCGGATATTTTGTGGGGTGGATTCCAACACGTCTTAGAGAGTTCGTGGGTGAAAATTTATACGCGTCAGGTAGGGGTCGAACCTACGACTTTCTGCTTAGGAAATAGACGCTCTATCCACTGAGCTACAAACGCCCTTGTATTTAAAAACTTTTAGCATATAATATATAATTGAAACCATTTATTTCATTACACTTTCATAACTTATTTCATCAAATTAATACAATGTGGAAATAACACTGCGGAAGAACAATTAGACATTGCAATTTACAAGCTATATATTGATCTTTGAAAACAGTACAGATAAATAGTAAATGCATAAATAAAATTTTTCAATTTTGTTCCAGAAATGGTCGCCCTCGCCGGATATGGTGACCGGCGACGGCTTCAGAAATGGTCGCCTGTCACCGGAAATCATCGTTGGTGTCGGAAATTGTCGTTGAAAATTTTAAAAATGGGTATATTGCTCTTTTTTCATGTTTCAGTGGCTTTGTTTTGTTTTTCCGACTTCAATGGCTTATTTGGGGTTATTTGAGTTCGATGGCCTAATTGCTTGTTCCCAAATAGTACGATGACTTACTTGTAATTAATTCCTTGTGAATATAGAGTTCTGTAATTTCAAATATAGAGTTTTAAAATTGTGTACACAAAATTTTAAGACTGTAAATATAGAATTTTAAAATTATGAACATGGATCTGGTTCCACATTGCTATGTGGACCCGGGTCCATGACATAACAACTGATAATTTGCTATGTGGACCCTGGTCCATGGTAAAAATAGTCCTTGTTAAACTAGCAGGCAACAAGTTAGACAATGTATATCATGGACCAAGGTCCATTTTCAGCCAAAAAAAAAAAACAAAACAAACAAGACCACGGTACACATTACATTATGGACATTAAATTGAAACAGCGAGGTACAAAATTCATTCTTGTAAGATACAGAACTTCATAATACAAAACATAAAAACTCACAACACAAGACACATAACATTATGGACCTTGGATTGAAACGGCGAAGTGCAAAATTCATAATCGTAAGGTACAGAATTTCAAAACACAAGACACAAAAAATCATAACATAAGACACATATACATGTTATATATTTACTTATTTTTTAAAACTACGTTAGGTACATAATTTGGGCTCATAAGCACATAATTTCACAACACAAACGCAGAAATTCATAACATAAGACGCAATTACTAATTAATTTGTTTAAAGTACATAATTTCTACTTTTAAGGTACAAAATTTAATAACACAAGACACAAAAAATCAAAACACAGAACACAAAACACATACATATGAAACAGGGTCCACAATGCAGTGTGAACCCTGGTGCATGGTATAAGGATTGAAAAAGTTAGGCAAATTATGCTATGGACCCGGGTCCATGTCCACAATTTTAAAACTCCATGTTCACAATTTTAGAATTCTATGTTCACAATTATAGAACTCTATATTCACAATTTTAGATTTCAATATACAAACTTACATTACTCAATATTCTAAATTTTTGAACACTATACTCACAAATTTGGTATATAGGTTGAAAAATTGAGTTATACCGTTGAATATAGAGTTATGAAAATTTGAACATAGAGCTATACAATTGTGAATATGGATAAACTAAATATAGAGTTCAAAAATTGTGTTATACGGTTCAATATAGAGCTATAAAATTGTGAATACGGATAAACTACAAATAAGCCATTGTACAAACCGGAACATTTTCAGCAGACTTCGTGGGTGAAAATTTATACGCGTCAGGTAGGGGTCGAACCTACGACTTTCTGCTTAGGAAACAAACGCTCTATCCACTGAGCTACAAACGCCCTTGTATTTAATAAGTTTTAGCATATAATATATAATTGAAACCATTTATTTCATTACACTTTCATAACTTATTTCATCAAATTAATACAATGTGGAAATAACACTGCGGAAGAACAATTAGACATTGCAATTTACAAGCTATATATTGATCTTTGAAAACCGTACAGATAAATAGTAAATGCATAAATAAAATTTTTTCAATTTTGTTCCAGAAATGGTCGCCCTCGCCGGATATGGTGACCGGCGACGGCTTCAGAAATGGTCGCCTGTCACAGGAAATCGTCGTTGGTGTTGGAAATTGTCGTTGAAAATTTTAAAAATGGGTATATTGCTCTTTTTTCATGTTTCAGTGGCTTAATTGTTCTGTTTTTCCGACTTCAATGGCTCGTTTGGGGTTATTTGAGTTCGATGGCCTAATTGCTTGTTCCCAAATAGTACGATGACTTACTTGTAATTAATTCCTTGTGAATATAGAGTTCTGTATATAATTGAAACCATTTATTTCATAACTTACTAGTGTTTTACCCGTGCGGTGCACGGAAATTTTTTTATTATTATGAATTTAAATAAAAAAAATAAAATAAAAATATATTAAAATGTACAATATAATAACATAGTTGAATTTTCATATATTTGGTCAAGTATCTATCATCATAGCATACAAAATTAAAATTTTGTATGATTAATATAATCACTAATCATGTACATATTTATATAAATTTATATAGAAAAATTTACATAATTAAATTGAATTATTCCTAATCGTATTTCATATATATTATAATTCTAACAATATGAATAATAACTAAGAAAATTATACTTAGAAATTAAAAAAATATAAATTTTAAATTTTGTATATGTGATTTTAAACTCTAATTAGACGCATTTTCTTAATGATTGTGTAATACAATGTATATACAAATAATATTTATTAATATGTATATATGCAAATTCTATAATATAATTTCTGTAATTATAATTTATATTGATATATTATAATTAAAATAATTAAATTTAGAAATCAAAAAATTAGTATTTTACTTTTGTATGATTAATATATTAGTATTTCAATTTTGTATGATTAATATATAAATATTTATGAATACACATTTTGTTAATTTTATAATTTTATTTTTATTATATTTTATATTTTGTTAATTATAATTAAGAAAATTACATTTACAAATTAAAAGAGTTTAATTTTTAAATTTATACGGACTAATGTAGTCCCTAACTAAATTACATATTTAGACAAATTTTTAAATATTTTTGAATTTTTAATTAAGAGTATGAGTTTAGATATATTTTAAAATAATTTTTTATAAGTAATTATTGTAGTAATTAACGTGTATAATTACATCAGTAATCACAATTCTATAAAAAATGTGTATATATTTTCATATTGTACAAAATACTATAAATATAATATATGTCTACATAAATGGATAAAAAGATAAATGGATAATTTTTTTTATTATATAGATATTGATAAATATTTTTTTTTTTGTTGCATGAAAAATATTATTATTTTAAAATTTTACATTGATATATGAGTTTTGTGTCAAAATCTACTTTGGTGATATTTTAAACTATGAGTAAAACTTGTGTAAGACTGTCTTACAAGTTTCAATCTATAAGGCGGGTCGGGTCTTTGATTAATGGATCAAATATTTGATTAATGAGTCGGATCTTTGACCTCATTAATTACAGATATGACCCGTCTCACGAATTGAGGCCATGAGACGATCACACACAAGTTTTTGCCTTAAACTTTTGTTTGTTATCATAAATAGTAATAGATGTCTAGAAACCATTTAGTTTTGTTTCTAAATATTTTCCAACCCATAAATGTAACACAATTAAAACATCTCTAGATCATTATTTTAATAATAGGTCCATAATAGACTTTGTGGTTCAATATTTGTAGATCTATGATATGTTTTTAACTAATTTATTGAAAGTTTATTTCTTTTAGTTCTATTATCACTTATTAATCTTCATTTTAAATTGATAGATCTCGAGATGATGCATCATTCTTAAATATGTGAATTTCAATTAATTTAATAACATTATATTTAAATGTGAGACATTTACCCAATAACATTATTTTTTTAAAAACTCCGCAAATGTAAGTTAGTTCAATTAGTTTATTTTTATGTTAGTTTTTCTTCCGTTATGTTATTAACATAAATTAATTTGTTTTGGGCTCATAATATTTAAATAATAACTATTATTTTATATTTGTAAAAAATTTTATAATTTATGGTATTTTATAAAATTTGTTTAGAGAATTTGTGTACAAAACCTTTAAATTAATGCAATAATACTTATATTTGTTATTAGTAGAATGTTAAAATAATAATGATGATATATTTTTTACCTTTCACATTTTTAAACTTAACATCATTTATGTAGAAAGAAATTTATATATAGTAGTAATAATATTCTAGTTAGTTTTAAAAGTTAGATGAAGTAAACAAATTAACATGCAACAATTTTTTTGGGTGAACTTTAGACATGCAAATATGTATATATATCTATTATAGTTATTATTTTCTCTTTTTAGTAATCGAATCAAATTAAATTATTTTAATTTTAACAAATTTATTTAACATTCAAAATATAAAACAATTGAAATTAAAAATATCTATAATAAAAAAAATCCTAAATTGAATAGAAGATTTTTACTTTTTATTAGAATAAATTAAATTTGACATATCTATCTTGATTTAGAATTTTTTTAAATTTTAATAGAATATATATTTATTCTTTTTTATAAATTCTATTTCCATT
>CM008332.1:37891980-37903143 GCA_002525835.2 Ipomoea batatas | reverse complement strand
ATTATAGAACTAGAATAAATTTTGTTGGCTTTGATAGTTTGATTCGTTCATTGATCATTTAACTTTAAAATGTAAAAATTAAATTATTTTGGTACAAGAATAACAAGGAAATTAAAGATTTAGACAATAAGTCTATGCATAAGTGTGTATTTTAACGAAAAACATCTTAGAATATTCAAGTCATTATAAGTATTCTTAAAATATTTTATATAAACAAATATCATACATTGTATAAGCAAATCTTATATGTCCACTAAAAAAACAAATGTTATGTGTATAGGTGTAATAATAATGTCAATCCATAATTTTTAACTCACAATTGAGATTTATGAGAGTAGAGAAAAATGTTATGTAAAAAGTAGGTCTCTTGTTTTTAGTTGATCAATATAACCTTAATTCTATATATTTTAATGGGATCAATCATAAAATTTTTAAAATATATATGCACAGATAAATAAATAAAAAAATATTAGTGGTTTAATTGACCCAACTGAAAATAACATAATTAACAAATCATTACCTAAAATGTTTAAATTTGAAGAAAAACTCATCAATAGTTTTTTAAACAATAGACATTTAATATAAAGTACTAATGGCCTATTATTTTGTAAATTGACTCTCCCGGCCTAAACATCTACCAAACACTAGGACAATAGTATTACTTTCATTTCAACTTTTTTTGACACTTAATTTTCTAAATCTCCTTCTGTAGTCTTCACTCCTTGGCAATAGTATTACTTTCTTTATAGTATTATTTTTGTCAAATGACTTCAATTTTCACTACTCTCCTAAGTTCAATATTTACCACTCTCCTTTTGTTTTTTTTTTTTCATCAACACTATCCCGATTAGCATTGTAGCTATCGTAGCGAGCCAATACAGCATTCACGGAAGGATGTCCGAAGGCGAATGCATTGCCGGCTAATGAGAAAGTTATCACGGCGGCCTCCGCGTTGCACTGCTTGCAGAGCTAGCTGGCTTTTTTTAACAGGCCTGGGTGGCGCTTGGTGAAGGTAGTGTGCCTCTTCGCCTTGTCCTCAATTCTCTTGATTTCTACCAACGTTCTCACCATGATTAAATCCTCCAGCCTTCGGCACCACTCTCGTTTTGTCATAAGGGTTTAGACTTCAATTTTTCACTACTCTCTTAATCCTCTTTCAAGGCCTGGAATTAGACCTAGGGATACTCTACACATAATACTTTTGTACAAAATTGTGTCTGTTTTTTTTTTCTTTTACACATCAGTCAAGTTCTCCATAATTACCCCATGCCTACGAAATATATATTATGTACCTGTACAGATAATGATCCTCCACATGCCATGCAAACATACTGAAGAGCATTCCTATGTAAAGCATAGGATCTGTCAATCCCTGAAAAAAAAAATGAAAACAATTTTTTTTAAAAAAAATTAGATGATGCTAAATTAAAGGATTCTTATAATCATCTCTATCTATTACCGGAATTTTATTTTCTAGCAAACGGAACATTGATCTAGGCAGCTGTCTAAGCTTCTGAAAAGAGAGTGACAAAAGGCATAAACTAACTCCATTAAATTGAGAAACAAAAACACGTAAATACAGAATAAAATAAAAGTATATATAAAATCTGAATCTAGCAAACAAATTAATGATGTAGAATTTGTAGCTACATTCAAGTTCCAGTTGCTGGCTCCAAGAGGATCATTGACACTACTTGAGAAGGCACTGCCATCAATATTAATTCCATACTCTACCATTTCTTTCTTTCCTCCTCCTCCACTCATTTCTTCCCAGAATTGTTTTTCCAGGTACGAAGCAGGAAGACATCCAGAGATGCCATATTTACGAGCTGCCCGCCTCCCAGCCATCTTCTCAAATCCATCAAGCGTATACTTTCTGGAACACATATATATTCCATATAAATGATGATGATGATATATATATATATATATATATATATAAATCTTTCACTTCTCCTCAATAAATTAAATACCTTCCTCCAGTGTAGAAGATGATCCTGTCATCACTATCCCAATTAGCCAGTCTCAGAGGTTGTAATTGCGTCTTAAATTTAAAATTTTTGTTATTTTTCGTGAGCACTGTTCCAGCTGGAACACAAGCATCCAGAGGGGAGACAACTTTACAAATGCCTGGAATTCAACACAGACAGTTATATTGTCAACATAATTATATTTAGAATAAATTTCACTTTTATTCTTCAAATGAATCACATTTGGTCCTTGACTATTAGATTGTTTTAATTAGATGCATGACTATGTAATTTGTATAACATTTGGTCGTCCTGCCATCTAATTTTCTTACCAACTATTGCCGGAAGTGCTCCTTCTGGATGAAACAAATGTAGTGCTCATCTGATAATAGTTAACCGGCATGACCAAATGTGATACAAATTACATAGTTATACACCTAATTAGAAAATTTTAATAGTTAAGGATCAAATGTGATTATATATAATAGTTAGAGGACCATTAAAAAAAATGAAGTACCATATTTTGAGGCCTCAGGGGCAATTTTCTGCAGATAAGCAAAGGGATCCTCAAATTCAAGGTGGGACGGGTAATATTCCGGACACATCTGCATTTTCTTAACCCAATCTACTTCACTTAAATCTGTCTGTTGTTGTTCATTGGTGTGTAGTCCCTCTGATGATGCTTCAGTTGCAGATGACTTCAATCTCTTTCTAGATTTTAGATTTAGAGGCGGTGGTGTCATCAGAACCAGAATCAGATAACAAAACGTACTCGATCTGTGGATTATTATGTTTTCCTTGCGTTAGTTTCTACGACATTAATTGGAGGCAAACAGTAAAAGTAATGAATTGAAACAACCAACAGAGGATCGGAGACATATATAATTGCAAGAAAGAAAAAGAAGAAGAAAGACTTACGGTATTGTATGTCTTGTTGAGAACTTGATCACCAAGCAACTGTGGTTCATGGTTGAACCGGAGACTGAGGCCAGATTTGAAGACAGTTTTCTGGCGGGAGAGATAGCAACGCAACTACCTTGTTTTAAAAATAATACTCCCTCAATCTTTTTTAATTTAATTCTTTATTCTTTATTATATTAAGTTTAGTTTAGTACTATTATATAAAATTTATATATTTTAAAAATTACATTAAAAATACTACGTAGTATTAAACATATAAAAATGTAAAATTAAAAAAAATAATTTGACCAGTGAATAATAAATATGATAGGTAAAATGAGACAGAATTGATTAAAATAAAAAGAAAAAGCCTTTATGAATTATTATGGTAGCCAATATTTATGAATGGCAAAATTGGAAGTAATCAAAATTGTTCTCCATACATAATGGCTATTTTTTATAGAGCTTATTTTAGAACTTATAACTTATTTTAAACTATAAATAAGTTATAAATTATCAGGTAAAACATTGAAAGCTTATAATAATTGTTTATTGTGAAACGCTATACATTGAAAGCTTATAATAATTGTTTATTGTGAAACGCTACCCAAAATAGCGTTTCAAAATAAATTCCAAATTTAGCTTGTCAGCTAGAAAACATTGTTTCCTCCAGTGAGACTCGAACCCACCCCCTTCCATATAGGGGTGCAACAAGATGCCACTAGACCACAAGGTCATTAGCACATTATATTTTGATTAATGCTATTTTTTTCATTAATTTTCCCCATTGATATTCATGTCGTGATGTGGTAATAAAATATTTTTTATTCATTAGTTACCTATAAACTTACCCAATGTTAAAAAATGAATCTACTTATATTGCTAAATAAAGGTGAAAATTCGGAATTGAAGTAAAATCAAGAGCTAAAAGTAGCATTACTCTTAAAGGAATATTTGAACCGGATTATCTCACATAACCTTAAAAAATGTATATATTATAATATCACATTCCCTTGTTTTGGTCCAAGCGAATGTAAGACTCGTGAACATAGTTTTTAGTTCATTTTTAATAATATCTATAAGAATGTAAAATTCACCTAGACCTCAATTTTCTCAGATATATCATGATATGAAAATATTGTAGCAAGAATTCACCTAGACCTCAAGTTTGGGATTACTCTTATAATACCGCTCTCTCTCTCTCTCAAAAAAAAAAAAAAAAAAAAAGTTGTTAGCACGTATCAGACTAACACAAATTTATGTGGCAAATTATTATGTGGATCATGGTCTATACAATGTTGTATTTATGGACCATAAAAAAATATTTTTAATATATAAAAAGTACATTATTTTTATATGAATATACATTTTTAATAATATATAATATAATGTACTTTCATTATTCAATAATGTACTTTATGTACACAAATAATGTATTTTTTTTATTTATTGTTCATATCGCTGTGTGGATCCTGGTATACCAAATAATGCTCTAATTTATGTTGGGTTAGTACGCAAATTTTAGTATGGTACATTGTGGACCACGCATCAAAACGACGTCGTTTTGATTAATGAAAATAGACGGATGAAACTGCAGTTCTCTTTCAACACAACTGCAGTATCAGTTCAAACACAACTGCAGGCAGTATCAGTACAACTGTAGTATCATTTGAGATGAACGGTAGTATATCAGTTACGGACACAACTTTAGTATCAGTTTAATACAACTGTAGTATCATTTGAGATGAACTGCAGTATCAGTTACAGAGATTTACAGAAACCGTTTCTCCCGCTTATTAAAACGACGTCGTTTTGTGACCTTGGTCTACCACAGTATAAGAACTGGGGTTAGTATTGGTGCACAATCCGGCCAATATTTTATATGAATGGCAAAATTGTAAGTTAAACTCATCAAATTTGTAAAGAATAGCCACAGCCATAGCCATCCACGAAGATGAACTTGAAATATAACAATCACACTTTGAAATGAAATAAACATTATTCACAATTTTGGTGCACAACGTAATTTATCACAATTCGCAGCTAAACTAAGGGCAATGTGAAGGGCAAATCATCTAACCTAAGATTGTTCCAATGATTATAAGCCTTAAGAGTACAAGTTCAGAAAAGCACCTCAGCTGGAAGAAACTCTCTGCTGCCAAAAAAGAGAAACTGTTCATCCTGTTCCATAGTAAACCGCATTTTCTATGTGTAAATGGCATATTGATCCGATAGATCCGTACTGGGATTAATAAGGATTTAAGTCGAGTTGAAGAAATTAAAGGATCGAGCCTTGAACAGACTAGGACTTTCTTGATTCCTGAGTGGTAGGAGCTTTCGAGGATTCTGATGAGGTATTTATTTGAGCATAACCTTCTGATGCATACGCATTTCTTCCCTGTTCTTCTTCAACCATCTTCTCCTTTGTCTTCTGTCCCACTTCCTCGGCAGCTTTTGTAACCCGACTAAAGGCACCAGTAACCCAAGTTGCCCCGGTAAGGATATATCTGTTCTTCATAATGGCAGATCCAGCACTGCTAACACTCTGCTCAGCAACTGCAAAAGCCGACTTCGTCTTCTCAGAAACCTGAAGCTTTTGGTCCATTTCCTTCACTTTTTCATTCACAATTGTTGCTCCAATTCCGACTTTTTCAGTAAAGCCTACCTTTTGGTCAAACGAAGCAACCGTGGCTGATGCAGTGGAAGTAAACTGGTGCTTCTCATCGAAATCCTTGGCTTTGTTAAGTGCGTCCTTGCCCAAGATAAAGCCCTTGGCTAACATACTGCTGACAACATCTTCTGCCGTTAAGATAACAGAATCAGCTGCACTTACAGGTTGATTTTCAGTTGCCTGCACACCAAAATATTTTCACTAGGAACCGCCACTACTTGGAAGAATGTTATAGGACCAGAGGGATCTTAAGATATGATACATACGGTAGATCTTGTAAAAACATTAGGTGGTAGCTTGTATTCAGGATCCAACTCTATGGTGACCGACTGATCAACAATAGTAGATCCCTGGAAAACGCAAATTCAATTTATTGTTTTACAAGAACAGCAGTATGAAATGAAATAAAAAGAAATAATTGCTGCATGTCCAGCACTATTAATCGTAGGCAGGCAAAAACAAACATAACTAGATGTATACAAGAAGCCACTAATCCTAGACAAAACTTAAATTTATGTTCTGGGCTGTCAAATATAGGGACTCAAAGATAAATATGTTGACTATCCCATGACAATAAAGAACAGTACGTGCTCGGAGCTAACCCCAATCAAGATGGCTAAGGATACAAACTTGTAAAGACAAGGTCACGAGTTCGAATCCCAGCCTTCTTGGTTAGAACCGGTCAGCTATGGGCAACCTAGGCAGGTTTACCTCCTTGTGGTCCTTTGCCGGCTAGGGCCACAAGGCAGGTTTTACCTAGTGCATACCTTTGGGTGCGGGTTTCCCTCGTTACCCCAAAGAAAGCACTGGCTGATTGAATTTGGTAAACTTATTGACATGAAAAAACACTGATTGTTGATCCATGATTCAAAAAAAAGAGAAAAGAAATGTGAACATACTGAAAGAAGCAATGCAGTCTCTGCACCCTGGGGATCCATGAATGTAACATAAGCAGTTTCAGACCGTTCATTGGCACTGGAAAAAAAAATGCAAAAGGCAAATTACAAAAGACCAAGAATTACATAAAAATCACTCGGAATGGTAAAAGAAAAGTAACAATAAAATAAAACTAGCCAGCCTTTACTCCATTTAATAACTACTTTAAATTGCCAAGTTTAAAATAGCTAAAATGCCCAGCAGAAAACCAACCTTTGCATTTCAACATATTCAATTTCTCCAGAAAATGAAAAGAACTCCATGATATCTTCTTCAGAAGCACTTAAAGAAACATTGCTCACTTTCACTGTTCTTACCACCTGCCATTGCAACAAACAAATAGATATAGAAAAGGATTGGAAAACAAGTGATAAACTTGAAATTTGTACTACACTACTACTTGAAAATTATTTTTAAAATCCCCAAAAACAAGCAATTTAATGATTTATGACTATATGCATAGCAAAGCTTCATGACTTATGAGATATGTCCATTGTTAATATAAGGCATTTTATGAATATCGTATCCATTTCCCTTAACAAATGAATATCGCATAAATTCCATAGAGTGATCAGATACAACTTCAAACAAAAACAAAAACGAAAAAATGAACACAAAAAGAAAGTTTACGTGTCAACCAGATTGAAGACACAATAACCTACAAGATCGACGTATTCGGGTGAATCATAGATCAATGAAGCAATTCAAAAACTACGAATTTGTTGATCAATTCTACAAAAATTTCATCAATCACGCAGCAAATCAATTCAATGAAACTGGAATTAATTCACCAAAAAACGGAAACAATAATAAGGGCCGCCAATATACCGAGACACTCACCGACATCGAGTCCTAGAGCCAACAGCCTGCAACGGAGCAATGAAAGGAAGAGGTGAATGCAATGCCTGGGTATGTATATTGGCAGAGAAGATGGAGAGAAGGTCTGAGGAGTTTAAGCAGTGGGCAATCATTTGGTGTCAGGTGATCCTAGCATTAACATTATCTGAATTCACAATCCAAATCCGAATCAAAATTTAGATTCAGGATACACCTAATTAATTTTAAATTGGAATAAATTTCAAATCACCTTGCTATACTCCCCACATCTACTGTCATTTTTCATTCTTCCCAAACTTACTGTCATTTTTCATGCTGAGATAATTTGTGGTAAGTTAAGATTTAAAAGTTTTTTTTTTCTTAAAAACAAAAACACTAATCACACAAAAATACCTTTTTAAAAAATAAATTTGTTAATATCTTTTAATAATTTTAAGTAAATTAAAAATAACAAAAATCTCCCCTGTTATAGTATACTCCATATTATTTAGGGTCAGGTTGAAAGTCAAATGAAGGTGGAATGGTATGGTCGGGAAAGTGAAAAATGTGCTCGGGAAACTAGCTATGGATGGATCGAACCATATAAGGTCAAGAAGCTCCAGTTTGAGTGATGTCTATTCGGAGCCCAGAATCCCCTCATTAATGCACTCAATGCACTTTATATAGGTGAAGATAGGGAACAAGTTCCCGGGCCTCAACATGTTCTGATCTCCACGTGTTGAAAGCATCTTGGGTGAACGGGCGGTGAGTTTTACACTCTACACTTGTCTAAATAAAGCTGACAAACCACGTGAATGTGTAAAGAGCCTTCATATGGTCGGGTTAGGCTTATTTAAGGTTAATAATCGATTATTCAAAGCTTTCCCGACCACATTTAGGTTAGGAATATGTGATCTTTTTATTAATTATGGTCATAAATGATAAATAAATCGATCCGAGCGATTACCAATCGAAATTCCGGTGAGTGGTCCACTAATAACGAGACCGAGAGGTTGGCATAGACTCTCAAGGTCGGGAAATATACTCGCGAAATTGAGAAGTGCACTTACGAGGTCACAAAATACACTAACGAGGTCGAAAAATGCATCTATGAGCTCCATAGGACAAGTGGATTACCCTATAACCCTATCATAAGCCCCCCACTCCATGTAGTGCGATGATCGTCAGCACAACATAGTAGACTAAACAACACAATATATTCCCGAGCTCCTTCACTTATGATTGGGGTCGGGAAATGGCTTATCAAACTTATTTGCCTAACTCGTAGGGCTCTTGGGGATCAAGTGACCAAATTTTACCGATCAAGAAATCACATTTTTACCTTGATTGAGAAATCAAATTTTACCGATCAAGAGATCGAATTTTTACCACAATCGAGAGATTAGATTTTTTACCACGATCAAGAGATCAGATTTGTAGCAAGATCAAGAGATTGAATTTCTAGCACGATCAAGTGATCGAATATTACCAATCAAGAGACCAAATTTTGTCGTGATCAAGCTAAGAGATCGAATTTTATTATGATCAAGAGATCAAATTTTACTGATTAATAAATCAGATTTTATCATGATCATGATATCAAATTTTACCAATCAATATTTCGAATTTTATCACGAATTTTCAGGCTCGCGATACCGGTGGTGGACGGATCAACCTATCCGGACATAATAGCCTACGTTGTAGGACTTATGTCGAGATCTAATCCTGGGCTTGAGGTGTCGGTGGTTGAAAGACAGACCTAACTGAGCTTGTAAGTACATAAATTTATTTTGAGTATTCTAAATACAAAGCTAGGAATAATACAATACAAATTAAAATTACATTCATAATTTACAAATTTGAAAACTTCGAACCACTAGCTCTTAGCTTCGAACAAGGAAACTTGTCGCAGACTCGATCTTAACTGGTGGTCAGGTTATGGTCGAGTGAGGTTGAAGAGAGCACTCATATTGCTTCGCCTCATTTCCCTAAAAAAAAAAAAAAAGAACAGAACACTCATGCACGCCTTACAGTACCGACTTTAATATTTTATATTAGGCATGCATTACAAGATTGTCCCATTGCGCTCGAAACTGATGCTAATTTCTTGGCGCTAACCGGGTACATGCAAGGCCGGCCCGCCAAGCCCGTGGACTATGGTTCACGTGTTATGAAATATTACCACGGAAATAATATTTCTTGGATAATCACAAGCACAAGAACGAAAAAGAAAATCTGGAAGGGATTAACACGAGTCGAGTGAAACACTCTTTCCTTAAAACCTTATTTGCTACCTCCCAAAAGTACTAGGAGCGTTGTAGCCTAGATTTCCTAGGATAAAACGTGTTACGATTCACAGTTTGAGCACCCAAACTGATGAACCCATCGAACTAGAGCAAAGGAAAGAACACAGTTTGGCAAAGAAAGGAGTATAAGCAGAGTTTCGAGAGAGAAAGAATAATTTTGTTATTTTCAGTGTGTAAATCTATTGCTTCTACCAACGAATTTATAGGAGTGTTAGATAAAATAGCAATTAATCATGGCATTAATCTGATTAATAAATCAGACTTTCTACTCCTGTAACAGCCGACCATTACTTGAGATTTAATTCAAAATTTAAAAATTGGAATTAATTCAAAATTAATTCCGTAGCAGATGAATTAAGTCTCTGAACGGTCACAAGCCCGAATCGTACAGAAGACGAAACGAGAACACGAGGAGTTAAGCCCGAGTTCATCAGATTACACGAGTCGTGCTGCCAGAAGGCCGAGCCGTTAACCACTCTGGTTCACGACTAATGCCGAACCATTGGAGACCACGAGTCCATGGCCGAACTGTTGGACACCACGAGTCCAAGGCCGAACCGTTGGACACCATGAGTCCTCCCAAGAAGGCTGAGCCATCAGTAGCTACGTGGGTTTGGGAGTCGTGCTGCCAAAAGGCCGAGGGTTCACGACTAATGCCGAACCATTGGAGACCACGAGTCCATGGCCGAACCGTTGGACACCACAAGTCCTCCCAAGAAGGCCGAGCCATCAGTAGCTACGTGGGTTTGGTTGGAAAAATGTTACGAAAATTCGGCATAGCCTGCCTTTTTTTGTCCGAACGACATTCGTGCCTACAAGTGCTGGCACACACGAGTCAAGCCTTTTCAGGCTCATTTTGGGATTTGATTTGCTCCCCTGCGTGCGAGAGAGAGCCTCTATACTATACAATTCACTAAGCCTTAGAAAGACTCTGATCTTGTATAAATAGTGGTGCAAACCCACTTCCCAAACCAATGTGGAACAAGGCTTATTGGAAGCTTTTCCCTCTATTTTTCCAACTCAAATGGGTCAACTTTGAGAACCAATTTCTCATTCACCCATTATCCGTTTTGTGCGTACTATATATCAATCTCTTCGTCTCACTACGAATAACTCGAATCCACTTTGACCCGACCCAAATTGGAAGTGGACCCCACATATATTTGTACCACAAAATAGCCACTAAAATTGCCATTTTATGCTATTTTTCCAACAATCCCCCACATTAATGAAAATTGATTTTTGGGGTTGTTTTTGAAATCGGAAACAACTGTGTTCAATGGTCGATCTCTGCATAGGATAGGTAGGTGTTACCCTTTGAACCTTCCCTCGTGAAGATACATTTACCCTACTAGCTGTATGGTAGAACGCGATATCTTTGAACCGACTGCTTGAGAGCTTACGATTTCATTGAAGATTGGCAATATCGTTGGTATCCATTTCTGTCCACTTGGCATCATTAGTGAAATCAGCTGGTCTATCTCCAATTGCTGCTACGCAGTTATCTTTCCTGAGAACTGCTTTCATTCTCATTTTCCACAATGAGAAATTGTTCCCATTGAAC
>CM008332.1:37853628-37878696 GCA_002525835.2 Ipomoea batatas | reverse complement strand
ATATATATATATATATATATATATATATATATATATATTTCTATTCAGGCCGGTCCCTTCCCGTGCGGCCGTGCGGTTTTTAAGAAATGCACCACCCAATGTTACGAAATGCACCACAAAGAAAATGCATTTCTTAATATGAAATGCATCACTCAAATAACATTGAGTGGTGCATTTCTTAACATTGAGTAGTATAAATCGCACGGCCGCACGGGAAGGCACGGCCACACCTGAACATGACCCTATATAGATTTCTATATACTCTATTAGGCGGAGGTTGGTAAAGGGCTAAATCCATCAATTGGTAGCTAAGGGATTGTTGGGGGAGGCTGGTAAAAGGCTAATAAGCCCAGCACCCTGCCTCTCGAAAATGTGATGGGGATAAAACCTAGCTATATAACTTTTAGTGGTAAGGGTTTGATTCTAAGATAGTCCAACTATCAATAGAGACAAGGACACATCTTTCAATTTGGTATCAGAACCAACTCCATGCAAAAAGTCATGGAAGCGCTGAGATGATCACATCCTTAAATTGTGTTTACTAGCCCTTCTCCTATTTGGATGATCTTGCTTGGAGATTGACACTAACTTATTACTCTTGCAGACTTGCCTGTCACTGGTGATCTTTGGGGTTATCCTGCTTATTGTACTCATACTACTTACAGCATAATGAAGCAGGTTTAAAAGCACTACATTCTGAAACTAAAGGGGTTATTTATCAAATTGTCTTCACTTCACTTCTTATGTACAACACCCTGAATGTAAAGTCATCAATACATGTATATATATATATATATATATATATATATATATATATATATGCAGCTAGCTAGCTCGATCATTAAGTATTAGGGACCCTCTGCGGCTCTGCCTAATATAGAGCTGAGATATATACATTACAAGCCAAACTCCTCTCTTCTTCAGGGCATTGGTTATGGAGGGACAAACTCAAATTTATTTATCTACTTTGTGTTGAAAGATAAAGTGATAAAATTCAAACTATGATTTACTACCAAACAGAGTATGTATAATATATGTTTTAGTTTAATAATTATCTAAACTTAAAGTAATCATCTTACTTATACATACTCTGATTTGATCTCTATATCTGTCAACTCACAATCTTTCTTTTCATCTAATCTTTTTATATTTGAGTTAATACTTAGTTTAGCCCTTGACTATAGTCATTTTTTCAATTTAGTCCTAAACGATTTTTTTTGTATTTAATTAGGTCATCGATTTTGATAATTTTCCTCAATTGAGTGCTATGTTAAGATGCCTTGGTAATTTCACCGCAATTAATATCCAATTTAGGGATTGACTATAGTAGATTTAACCAAGCTAGTCTTCGACTATAGTTGTTTTACCCAATTTAGTCCTAAAATATAATGATTTTTTTATTTAGTCCTAGAATATAATGATTTTTTTTTTTCAATTTAGTCATTGATTTTAATAGTCAAGGACTCAATGGGTAAAACCATCGAAGTTGATGACTTAATTAAGCACAAAAAATCATTTAGAACTAAATCGAGAAAAATGAGTATAATTGATTACTAAATTGGGTATTAACCTTGATTATTTCGAGTAAAGGAATCTTTGAAAATTCACCTACAAAGGAGTTTCAAAACAATGTAAAATTGGTTTTTCAATTTTGATTAATAATGGAATTGAAATTTTATTTATTTATTTTGAGAAAATGACATTTTTTTTCAAAGTACTCGAAGTCATATGTGAAACCAGTAGCCTTAGTCAAAATTTGGACTATCTGGTTAGCTAACCTCCAAACGTACATCATAAAAATGTTACCAACATCATTAACCATTAATCAAATTAATACTTCCTTCGTCCACCAAGCACTTTGTACTCAAATGACATGTAGTAACTTTCCCACCCGATCATGAGATCAAACCTCAGTTTCATTCCATTTTAGGTGTCTGATTCTATTAACGAGATTTGACTGAAATTATTTGTAATTTAGTTTTTCATAATGTTAAGTTTAGTATTTGTTGTAAAACTTAAATATCTAGAAATTTAAATGCACTATTAAACACACCCAAAAAATATTAAAATACTGAAAAAATAAGCAAAGAAAAAAGAATTAATTTTACCAGCTATTACATATTAGTAAATAAGATAGATAACCGACTGCCAGCAAGTTTGTCTTAGCTTCAATGATTCTTCTCAAGATTTATCATATGTTAGTATTGTGATTAGAGATAGTCTTTCGATCTCTTCTTTTTTTCAGGCTTTTGGCATTAGCTATATCAATAGATCAGTGAATGTGTGTGTTCACACTTTAGCCCGGGCTGCACGTTCGTACACTGATCTTCATAGTTGGTTTGGTGTCCCCCTCATTGTATTTCTCAATTGATTAATTGAATTTGTTTCTTTCAAAAAAAAAAAGATAGATAAAATAAGAATATATTTTACTATCAAACTAGCATAAGGGTATGTTTGGAAACCAAAAAAATGACTTCTGAAAAATGAGTCATTTTCTAGTGTTTGGTTGCATTCTGAAAAATTATTTTGGTGTCATGGTGTGTTTGGTTCATTTTTAAAAAAATGAGTAGAATTATATAATTAAACATTTTAATTGTTTTATTTAGAATATAAAAATATTTATAATAATATTAAAAATAATTTATTTATTAAAAATTAAATTTAAAAAAAAAAAACCTGTGGTTTCCTGAGAAAATCAGAGTTATACTGTGGACCATGGTCCATGGTCTAAAAATGGCGCCGTTTCTTTAAGTAAAGAAACGATTGTCGTAAGTTTTTAATAGATCTCATATTTTTCGTGTTTATAACAAAATGAAACTACAGTGTATTTAAAATGAAACTGTCTCACATATTGTGTCTATATTATCAAATGAAATTGTAATTGAACTGAAATAATACTTTTTTTTTTTGAAAACAATTGAAATGATACTTTAGTTGTGTTGAAATGAAACTGCAGCAGGTATAAAATGAAACTGAATAATGTCTCACATATTGAATGTATATTGTCCAATGAAATTGTATTTATATCAAAATGATAATCTAGTTGTGTTGTAATGAAATTACAGTGTATATAAAATGAAAATGCATAATAGTTTCACTTATTTGAGTGTATATTGTCCAATAATGAAACTGTAGTTATATCGAAATGATATTGTAGTTGTGTTGTAATGAAACTATAGTGTATATAGGATGAAACTGAATAACAGTTTCACATACTTGAATGTATATTGTCCAATGAAACTGTAGTTATATCGAAATGATACTGTGGTTGTTTTGTAATGAAACTACAGTGTATATAAAATGAAACTGAAAAACTATTTCACACATTCGGGTATATATTGTCCAATGAAACCGTAGTTGAATTAGAATTATAATTTAATAGTGTTGTAATCAGACTACAGTATATATAAAATGAAATTCAATAACATGTTTTACTATAATAAAATTATTGTATGTATAATGTCGAATGAAACTATAGTTGGAATAAAATAAAACTGTAGTTGTATTGAAATAAAAATACAATGTATATAAAATAAAACAGAATATGATATACAAGTACGGGAACTATTTACGCAAAACAACGCGGAACGAATGTCGTTTTTTTTCATTAAAAGAAACGACACTTTTTTGGATCATGGCCCACGGTTGCGGCAAATTATACCGTGCACCACGGTGCACACAGCAATGTGCACCACGTACGTAAACGACGTCGTTTTGAGCATTGTAAATTAACCGTTCCTTTGTTTGAAAATCATGTTTCCCATTTTTGGCCGGTCTGTGTATTTATGTTAATATTCTGTGTATTCTAGGTAATTGTTCTGTGTATTCTAGGCAATCATTCTGTGTATTCTAGGCAACCGTTCTGTGTATTCATGTTAGTAATTAACACATGTTGTGATGTGTTTGTGCATTCGAATGTTTAGGAGGATGAGTTCTGTGTATTTTGTGTCAATATTCTGTGTATTCATGTTATTAACACATGTTGTGATGTATTTGTGCATTCGAATGTTAGGAGGATGAGTTCTGTGTGTTTTGTGTTAATATTCTGTGTATTCTGGACAAATATTCTGTGTATTCTAGGCAAACGTTATGTGTATTCTAGATAATGATTATGTGTATTATAGATAATGAATTCCTTGGAGTCATTTGCGTCCGTGTCCGCGTCCACTATCATCGAAACGACGTCGTTTTGGACCAAGGTGCATATTGCTATGTACACCGTGGTGCACGATATAACGATTGATAATTTGCCATAACAACCCTCATCTCTTATGCTTGGCCCACTCTTGTTAGTCTGGCCCATGTAATCAGTTGGGTTACTCTTGTCTATTGCTTAACTCTCAATACTTCGTTTCTCTCTTTAAAAAAAAAAAAAAGAAAAAAAAAAGCTTGGATTCTTGTCAGCCCACCGAACTCGTTCATGAACCGGTACGTGTCACTGAGTGAAGATATCCGAGTTGAACCGTTGACGGCAAGAAAGACCAAGAACAAGAAGAAGCCCGAAAACAAAGTGGTATCCGATTCCCTGTCGCTTTTTGTTGTTCCCTAGTTCCGACGTTGATTCGATTCTCCGTCGAATACTTCTGTCCCTCTCCAACCCTTTCGTATATCTCCTCCTCTTTCCCCCTTTCTCTTCTTACCATTTTTGTTTCTCTTGGAATCGAAACTATCTTTTTCAACTATATCGGCTTAATTTGTCCGCCAGCAGAGGTAATCCTGCGTTTCTTATCTTCATTTTGTATGATACATATTAATTTATTATTTATACTATGATCCCATTCTCTTTTCAATCCGAAAGATCACGAAATCTTTTCTTTTCTGGTTATCTAACAACCTAGTTTCCAATCTATCTGCTATTTCCCACCTAAGGATTTGCTGCGAGTAGGATCTAGTTGCACTCTATCTGTTTGAAATAATGGCTGAACCGCTACAAGTAGTTTGTTTACAAGGATGGGATGGACTGGAATTTTCTCTTTCAAATGTTAGAATCTTTGTGGTTAAATCCTAAATGCTATTGCGTTTATGTAGAACAAGTTTTAGATTGAATGCTGGCTGTATTTAGCAATTAAAAAAGTGATTAATTTATTTTGATTTGTGTCTACTCGAAGTTGGATATTTGGTCAACAGATTTAAGGTAAAAGTGATAACTTTTAGATGGCACAGCTTAGCAGTTGTTGATATGTTTGTGTAGGATGCTTGAGTCTGCTTTGCCCTGGCTACTATCTTCACTTTAGATTACTAATGTTCACACTCAGAATCTAAACTCAATTAGTCAATTTTCACTTTGAATGTACCAAACATTCGTGTTTGCAGATTTTCACTCTGGATGAACTAATGTTCATGTTTTACTGCATGATGTTCTGTAAATCAACTCCTTAGCTCTGTCAACAAATATGCTAACTTCCAATGCACAAGTTTTCATTTGGATATGATTACCATAAAGGGTTTATCTTTGCATTTATGTCTAGAAGTTACTGATGCATAAACAGATGTTAAGATTAAATATTGTGACAATTCTCTTCTTTAGCATTCATGAAGGATCCAGCGTGAGTACCAAGAGCAACTGTATTACTTGAAACTGAACTTTTAATTCTTGCAAACTAGACACTGTATTATAGCATTTGTACTCTGAAGAACTTATGCTGCCTTTTCCTGAATGTGTGGCATCCTATTTTTGTTTCCATTTGTTAAAAGTGTGATATCTTGTTTGCAGTGAATTGTTACTCTTTCACATCTTTTTCCACGAGGCTTAGTATTCCTGTCTCTTTACGTGCGTAAAGGAACTTGTGAAAAGCAAAATACTTGTCCAGTTTTCGGGAGATTGAATGGCTGTTGTGGCTGATGTTGCATAGATGGAGAGGAAATTTCTTCTTCGAGATATAAACATTCATTATATCTTTGCTGGGGATTGATGCTAAGTTCTTCAATGGTAAACGTCAAAACCTCCCATCATCCAATCATATCATATAGACCTATACGACCTTCTGATTTAGAAGTTCTTGAGAAACTTCATGGTGATCTGTTCCCTATCAGGTTAGGTGATCACTTATTGTGCCTTGATTATTTCTTGTCACTCTACTGCATGGTTACAAATTCTAAAGATGGAGTTTGTCTTTTGATGAAAATGGGATAATTTGGTACATTAGGTATGAATCTGAGTTTTTCCAGAATGTTGTAAATGGACGTGACATTGTATCTTGGGGAGCTGTTGATTGCAATAGGCCTAATGGTCAGAGTGATGAACTTATTGGATTTGTTACTGCACGAACTATCAGGGCAAAAGAAAGTGAGGTGAGCTTCTTGTACATTCTTCAAGTAATTGGATCTTGTATGGTTCTCTCTTCATTGTGACTGAGATTTCTGTGTAGGTAGAGGATTTGATCAGGTTTGACCCATCAATGCCCGACCAGACACTAGTTTACATCTTGACACTGGGAGTTTTAGAACCTTATAGAAAACTTGGAATAGGTGAGATTTTGTTTAGTTCATAGTATGATAAATACTTTGAAAAGGTGCCCAGTTATTAATGGATGTTCTCTGGTTTTGGAATTTCAGCCAGTTCTCTAATCTGTGAGGTCATAAAATACGCCTCAAGCATCCCGACTTGCCAAGCAGTTTATCTACACGTGATCTCCTACAACAATCCAGCTATCTATTTGTACCAGAAAATGTCATTTCAGTGTGTACGGAGACTGCATTCTTTTTATCTGATCAATGGCCAGCATTATGATGCATACTTGTTTATATACTATGTGAACCGTGGCCGATCTCCTTGCTCACCCATGTAAGTAGAGTTATTTGAATTCATCCTATTCATGTTAGAAAAACTTTACCAAAAACCCATTTGATTTTTTATTGACATAAATATTTTGATGATACTGCCCTTGGACTTTAGGTTAGATATCAAAGATTCGATTCCCCAACCCCTCAGTTGTAACAAAAAAAATATCTTGATGATAAAAGGATAGTGCTTGTTGGTTGTAAAGAAACCATACCTATGTCACTATGTGCTTCTGCACGGCAGGTAGGTCCCATTAGTAGATTAAGCAACTGAACCATTATCTAGTTGCCAAACCCGTATTGAGCCTGTTCTGAAAAAGTCACCGATAGGGTTTTCGGGTGCATTGAGCCCCCAAATATGATAACAGAGAAACTCAGAATGGCACCAAAACTGAGCTATATGTACATTTCAACCTAAGTAGAAGGCTTCCATAAGTTTTGAGCCTGTTCCGAAAAAGTCACCAATAGGATTTTCGGGTGCATTTGGCACCCAACTATGGTAACAAAAGAACTCCGAATGGTACCAAAGACTTAGCCAAAATGTTTATAGCGAACTTATAAAGATTCCTGTACTAGATTGAAGCAACTAACAACTCAACTAACCATTTTTACTCTGATTATGGTTTGAACTTGAGCTAGGATTTATAGCAAGATCAAGGAAATAAGCGAAGTGTCTTAGTGACATTAAACTCTTGGTTATGTTGGTCTTACATTACTGATTAAATCATGGTGCTTTTATTTGCAGAGAGATTCTTACTCTTTTGGTTACTTATGCAAAGAGTGGATTCAAGTCGATGACTGCAAAACTATGGAAACATGAAGAAAGAAAGACTTCCAAGTGGCCCAAAAGTAAGGAATCGGGTTGCCTTCTCCCTACAACACAGAACAAGAGGACACACAACTGAAACTTGGAACTACACGAAGTTGATTGGTTTAGGCTTATGCATACATCTTCAGGCGATTGTGTGAGAAACGGATCAAAAGTGAAAAAACAATACCGTTCTCTGTTATTATAATTAGGCTTAATCTTGATCAAGCTTGGAGGAGGAAAAGAAATGTTGTCATGCTTCATACCTCTAACAGAGGCCTATATGTGTCTTGCAGAGATATTACCTGATATATATATAAATATACAGATAGATGTGAATCTTATTAAAATTGCATGTACATTCTGTTTTATAGATGTGAATCTTATTAAAATTGCATGTACACTCTGTTTTATTTTGTGGTTAAGTTAAAATCATGATGGGTATGTAGCATAACTACAAATAAGATTTTCAGACTTTTAAAATGATAGATTTTAAATGATGTTTACGAATCTCCAAGGCTTTTGTAGATTTTGTAAGAATTTATAAAAATCTTATATCACAATTTTTAATGGATTTTTACAGATATTTTCATTTAAAAAAGTTTATAAATATCCTTAAAACTTTAAATTAAGAGTTAATACCACAAATGGTCCTCTGACTATTAAGGTAGTACTCCATTTAATCCTTGACTTTCAATTCGACCACAAATGGTCCTCTGACTTTCATTTTTGATCACAAATAGTCCTCCATTAAAATTTATGTTAAATAGGTGTTAAATCTAGGGGTATTATCGTCAAATTGATATATATAATGGTCATAAAATAAAAATGTTTAAACTTTTCACCAACAAGCATAATTGAAACAATTAACAAATATAAAAACTCTTAAATAAAAAATAATGAACCTTATATCTCGTAATTATGCGTACAAAATGAAGATTTAATATTAGAGCTATCTGATTTAATTTAACCAACAGATTAAAATGGAAATTTTTTTTTTCAAAAACCTCGCTTCCATTATTTTCATGGTTGTTCATACATGGCCGATTAATATTTTTCACTCTTCATTAATCGATCAAATATTTTGTTTGGGACATAACTGAAGGCCGCCACCGTTGAATTAATATAATTAATCAATTACAAATTACGGACATTAATCATGAATTTTTATTTAATTTGTTCATTTATGTAATTTGTCACGTCCATTTTGTTTTTATATTTATTAACTTAATGTTTATTAATGTTTGAAATTAATTATGTTGTCATATAATATCAAAAAGAAGTAATCATAATAATATTAATCAATTTGACGACATTACCCCTATATTTAACACCTATTTAACAGAAATTTTAACAAAGGACTATTTGTGGTCAAAAATAAAAGTCAGAGGACCATTTGTGGTCGAATTGAAAGTCGAGGACTAAAAGGAGTACTACCCCAATAGTCAGAGGACCATTTGTGGTATTAACTCTTAAATTAAATATTCTCTTACAGAAGTTCACTAACTTTTATTGATACTTATTAGCGGTTTTTTTTTTTCTTTGCTTTTGTTTTTGTTTTTTTTTTTTTTAATAATATAACAGATCAAACTCTCGGACAAAAAATATAGTTAAATTTTAGTCATTAATTTAATCTAAATTAACGGTCCAAATTGAAGAATTCTTTTTTTTTTTTAATAAAACACAGCGACATTATGAATATTATAGATATATTGTATATCTTATACTAAAATACTAATACTAGCGGATCTTTGATTGAAGTGCATACTCCGATCCTTTTAGCATATGCAAACAGTATGGCAACTACTGTCTATGGAAGATCAATTTCCTCAGCTCTTTGAAGAAATCCCACTTAACACCAAGTATCTATAATCTATCCCACAAATCCCATCACAAAAGATCATATTTTTTTAAAATAAGTTGAAAGACACAACATAATCTAGCATAGTGGCAGCTACAATCAATGTTGTAGATCAGTAGATGGTGCTAATTGGGTGCCTAGCATCCGGAGCGCATAGGTGCAACCTAGGCGGACGAGTAATAATAGTAAGATAAACACATTAGTGTACACATTGCATACCTAAAAAAAACACTTGGTCGAGTTAGTTGAGTGCACACCTAAAAAAACACTTGGTCAACTCGGAAGTCGAGTTTTGTCGATTCCAATGCCTAGGTTGTTTAGTTGGCCAACTAATCGACAATCGACTAATATTGTCTATAGGTAAAATCCCCTCAGTCTAGGGGCGCCTATCGCCTAATCAACGCCTAGGTCGAGTTTTGGGACAGTGGCTACTATTCTTAACTATTTTCATGAAAAAGTAATGATAAAAAAAAAGTTGAGTACAATTGCAGCAAAAAATAGATTTGAAAGTTGAGTACATTTATTTGAGTTCTTTGGGGACTCACATTTAGAGAATCCTTATCTGTTTAATATCTTTCATGGTTTTTAATATGTCAACAGGGAAAGAAAAAACAAAGA
Source organism: Ipomoea batatas (assembly GCA_002525835.2). NCBI lineage: Eukaryota > Viridiplantae > Streptophyta > Magnoliopsida > Solanales > Convolvulaceae > Ipomoea > Ipomoea batatas. The sequence continues at coordinate 37,868,629 of CM008332.1, read as the reverse complement.
GAAGAAAAATAACTAAAAATAGAAAAAACAAAAAATAAAGGTTGCAGGCCTGCAGTAAACGTGCAAGTCGGCGCGTGCGTTCTCACTTCTTTCTTGTCATTTTTATTATTAGTGGGGCCCATTATAAACTCGTGTTTGCAGGAAAAGAAAAAAAAACTCTGCCACACTAACAAAAAAACCATCTTCAATTATTTAGGCCGATAAAAACAAAAAATTAACTATTGATGTAGATGCTCTTTGCAAAATTGCAGAACATGTGCAGCTATCAACCCATCAAATTAAAGTAGGTATATACTCCCTCTGTGCCATTTTATCTGTCCTGTTTACTATTCATTGGTCAAACAAATTCTTTCTTCATTGCTTATTTTCTTTAGTAATTTTTAATTATTTTTAAATTTGATTTTTTGTGTTTAATAGTACTTTTAATGTAGTTTCTAAATATATAAATTTTATATACTAATACTAAATTTAATATTATGAAAAATTGAATTAAAAATAATTTCAATCAAATCTCATTAACCGAATCAGACAAACAAAATGAGACGGAGGTAGTATTACTTATTACTATAAGCAACCTGCAGCCACGAACAAATTGATGCCAATCCGAAAAGAAACATAGGCATCTATCGACGCATACTGAATTTGATCGAAGGTGAGTTGTTTGGCGTCCCACTCACTGAGCGTTACATCTCGCGGCTTCTCCATCACTCTCCCTACAACTTCCCATGCCATCCTCTTCAACCCCATTCTTAAAAACTCTTCCAAACCATAAACCCACGCAGCCAGATGCCTCAAATCCACAACTTTCCTTACAATCAGACCATGATCTCGCAAGAGCTTTTTCGCGTCATCTTGGACCCCGACCCCTACAAATGTGAAGAAGGGGTTTCCCAGAAAGGCGAGTAGGGAATGCGGGAAGTAATCCCTGTGGAGGAGCTGAAAAACCAAGCAACTTCTCCCGACGCAGAGCTGGAGCGTTGCGGCGGGGTTGTCCTCTTCTCCTTCCCGGCGGCACGGGTGCCACTCAATGTCGAGTCCGACAACGAGATCTTGCAGGCGATGACGGTGGTTGCGAAGGGTCTTCTCGACCCATCGATCAACATCGGCAGCTCTTTTGGTCACAGTGACAGTAAGTTTGATACCGTGAAAGAAAACGTAGTGGTGTAGCCCAAGAGAGCGGCGGTTGTACTTGCGTAGCCGAGGTGGTTTCATCATCCAAATTATATTCTTGAAGCGAATTGAACCGAAGACCGGTCTGTGGTTTTTTGAATGGAAGAAAGAAAACAGAAGACAATATATAGCCTGCAGGGTTAGCTCACTGATTTCTTGAATTGAAAGAAACAGAAAAGAGAAGAGAATTAGAGCGGTTATAATGACTAATTAATTATTTCATGAAAACAGCCAGTTAGTTATATATATATAGAAGGCAATAGATTGTCCCGCACTCTGGTTTCTTGAATGGAAAGAAACAGAAGAGATATATAAAAGGCAATAGATTGTCCCGCACCTGTGACAGTGACAGTGTATGTATTTTTTTTAATATTCAAATTCACAACTTTTCAGAACAATTTTGTGCCATTAAACCACAAGATTTTTGTAGGAATTGAATGAATCTAATAGATCCTTAAGGGTTGATTCGTTTAACCTCAACAAATAATGGTTGTGGATACTTGATTTTCCATTGCTTTAATCTTTATGGATATTATTTATCTGTTTGTTTATTTATTTATTTATTTATTTCAGGTTTATATTAGGGGTATTTTTATATTATAAATAATTACTTTGCTTTTATTCTTTAAATTAAGCAAACACTATAATACTCCTTAACATTTGTAAACTTAGCTTTATCACCAAATTTCATTTGGTGAAGTTATGAACCAAACATGCAATTAAATTATTTAATTTAATCGTTATATTACAAAAATGTACTAATAATTAAGTAAAATTATAAAACCTATAGTAATAGTTATAAAATTAGATTACGTAAATGAAATGTTATTTTTAAAAAAAAATAAAATAAATTGAATCTATTGCCAAATTCGTATTACTTAGCTAACATGTTTATAGCCAACTTATAAAGGTTACTGAAATAATGATGTTGGATTTTGAACTTCAAAGTGTTAGAGATTAGCACTTAAATGATTTAGATATTTAATAACTCACAAAAGTAAAAAAAAATTGAAAAGCTCGATTGTATTGAATATATAACGTGAAGACTATTAGTTCGCTTTGAAAATTTTACAAGTGTGGTTTGTAAATACAATTTAACAAAATAACAGTGTACAATTTATGCGACAGTTTACCTCCTTATTTAAATGGCTAGACCTTCTATTTATGCATCAAGAATATTTATCTTGTAAATACATTCAATAGGATCAGAACTCATGTCCAACACAAATTTACCTTCTGTTGCTTCACTTTCTTGTACAGCTGTAAATAAATGCATTATTATTATGATCCAAAGCATCACACAAAATTATAAACAATGTTATTAACGGAACTAGTAAATTACCCGTGCGATGCACGGATTAATTTTTTGTATTATATATTCAAGTAATAAAATTAAAGGTGAAATTATAAATTGTGGTTACCATTTTGCGGTTCCTATTTTTATTATTTACCCCTATATATACACTATCTACTTTATTAGCAAACATACTGGATTTGTTTAATTCAACATAAAAGATTTGACTTTGTAAAATATTTAATAGTATTTATAATGATTTATAATATTTTCTATATGGAAAGAAAATATCCTAAAATAATTGATAAAACATAAAATACACATGTGGTATATATACTTACTAGTAAATTAATCGTGCAATGCACGGATAAACTTTATAATATTTGAAATTGTACATTTATTTGAAATTTTAAGACTAATATTTTACCCGTGCGTTGTACGGAAACTTTTTTCTTATTATATATTTAAATAATAAAATTAATGATGCAATTATAAACAATTCTAATATTTGAAAATGTATACTTATTTGAAATTATAATATTTGTATATTAGTGTTTAATATATTTACTTGAAAATTATATGTTTAATTTCTTATGGGCAGGATTATTTATAATAAATTCCAATATAAATAAGGTCATTTTATTATGATTAGTATGTGGTAATTAAAGATATATATTATTCTTAATTATTATTATTCCAATTATGATTTCAATGTAATTTGAATAATTATAGTAATTAAGGAGTATATATATTATTTTTAATAAAATAATGTGAATATGTTTAATTTCGTTTAATTATGAATGTAATATGTGTATGTTTAATTTCATTTAATTATGTCCGTAATTATGTGTATGTTTAATTTTCTTTAATTATGTTCGTAATATGTGTACCATTAATTTTCTTAATTGATTAGATAAAATCTATACTACGAAAAGTATAAAAAATTTCATAAAAGTATAATGTGTGAATTAATTTCTTAATTACTTAATTATTAAGAGTTTATTCAAAAGTAACTATTAGCATATAATTTTATATGTGTAATAATCTGGGGATGAGAATAATTAATTATGATTAATAATTGTATGGACATAATATTCTGTGAATTAACGTAATAATTTATGAATTGAAATAATTATCATAATTTTTTAATCTCCTTTAATTATGGATGTAATATGTGTATTATCAATTTCTTTAACTGATTAGATAAAATTTATATATATTACAAAAAAGTATTAATTCCTTAATTTTCATAATTTTTAAGATTTTATTCAAAAGTAATCAAAGAAAGTGTACGGGTAATTGATATTTACCATAATAAATTTAGATGTTAAATACAGTTGGTAATAAATCGGGGATGAAATCCCTGTGGAGAAGTTGATTGGTTTAGGCTTATGCATACATCTTCGGGCGATTGTGTGAGAAACGGATCAAAAGTGAAAAAACAATACCGTCCTCTGTTGTTATTATTATTACGCTTAATCTTGATCAAGCTTGAAGGAGGAAAAGAAATGTTGTCATGCTTCATACCACTAACAGAGGCCTATATGTGTCTTGCAGAGATATTACCTGATATATATATATATATATACACGGATAGATGTGAATCTTATTAAAATTGCATGTACTTTCTGTTTTATTTGTTGGAAAAATAGCACTAAAAGGCATTTTAAGTGGCCATTTTGTGGTATAAATATATGTAGGGTCCACATCCGATTTGGGTTGGGTCAAAGTAGATTCGGATTCTTCGTAGTAAGACGAAGAGATCGATATATTATACGCACAAAATGTATAATGGGTGAATGAGAAATTGGCTCTCAAAGTAGACCCATTGGAGATGGAATTTTAAGTGAGGAAAAGCTTATGTAGCTTTGTCCCACATTGGTTGGGAATGAAGATTTGCCCCACTATAAATACAAGAGCCTTTTTAAGGCTAATTGACTTGTATAGCATAGAGGCTCTCTCTCGCGCGCAGGGGGTGCAAATCAAATCCCAAAATGAGTTCGAAAAGGCTTGAACTTGTGCCGGCACCTGCGGGCACGAATGTCGTCCGGAAAAGTGGCTGGCCTTGCGGGCTAAGTTATGCCAAAATTCCGAACAAGTTTTCCATCTTAGTCCACGTAAGTTCGAGACATGTTCGAGACATCAAGACGAACTGACCTCTCGCGAGAGGTAGTTTGATGTCTCGAAGCTCAGCGGAGTCGACCTCTCGAAGGTCGTTTGAGTGCGATGTCGCGCGGCCCGGGCTGGCGCGCGCGTCCGATGTCTCGAAGCTTGCACTTCTCGACGTCTCGCGGCACGAGCACGTCTCGAGCGATGTCTCGATGGTTCACAGACTGGACCATGTCTCGCACTGCGACTCCAGTAACCTCTCGAACGCGACGTTTCACCTACTGTGTCCGTTCATAAATGACTCTTGGCATTACAGAATTAATTTGATTAATTCCAATTATTATTTTCAGAGTTATTTCATGAATAATGGGACTTGGTAGTGGGTGTAAGTGTTGGTTAATGGCAGAATTAAATTTCTGCTAGTGGGAGTAGGTTACAAATGGATTATCAATGCCATGATTAATGCTATGATCCATTTCCTCCACTATATATTCATTATGAGCAGCAGGTTTGGAACACACCAAGAACACACGGCAATACACTGTTTTCTCCTCAAAACTCTGCTCACATTTCCTTCTAGCCACCTGCGTTGAACCCACATTCCTAGTTCGCCGGATCCGAGTTTGTGTGCTCAAACGAGGATCGTAGTACGTTTTATCCTGGGAAACCTAGACCGCAACGCTCCAGCACCCCGGAAGGCGGTAAATAAGGTTTTAAGGAGAGTGGCAACACGACTCGTGCTTCCAACCACTCAAGTTCGTCCGAATTTCATCCTCAACCGTAATTCAGGATTGTTTAACCTTGTGTAGGTTTATTTTCCTGTATTATTATCCTTCGTGGATATTTCTCAGTTGTAATTTCCATTATTTCCTTGTATTTTTTGAGATCAATCTTGTAACATTATTTTGTGGTTAAGTTAAAATCACGATAAGTGGTTTTCAGACTTTTAAAATGATAGATTTTAAATAATTGTTTACAAAATTTCTTAAGGCTTTTGTAGATTTTGTAAGAATTTATACAAATCTTATATCACAATTTTTTATGGATTTTTACGGATATTTTCATTTAAAAAAGTTTACAAATATAATTAAAACTTTAAATTAAATCTTATATCACAATTTCTTTATAAAAAATCTGATATCACAATTTTTTATGGATTTTTGTTTTTGTTTTTGTTTTTTTTTTTGATTTTTTATAAATATAAGAGATCAAACTCTCAGACAAAAAATAAGGTTAAATTTCAGTCATTAATCTAATCTAAATCAACGGTCCAGATTATTATTTTTTTAAATTTTTTATAAAGCAGTGACATTATGAATAGTATAGATATATTGTATATCTTATACTAAATACTAATACTAGTGGATTCTTTATAGCACCACTTTGATTGAAGTGCATACTCCGATCCTTCTAGCAGATGCAAACAGTATGACAATTCCCATGCCTAGGTTGCCTAGTTGGCCGACTAATCGACCAACCGACTAATATCTACAGGGCCCCAAAAAAAAAAAAATTATCTATTATGCATTTACGCATACAAGCTGTGTAAATTGGTTATTTAAATCCTAACATACATCTGATACAAGCTAGAGGCAGTAGCATTATGCATTTACGCAATCGGCAAGATAGCAAGTCGGCAACTTTATGGCGGTAGGCGGCTAATTGGTTATTTAAATCCTTTCCTTACCAAAATTCAAATTGCTAAGCTTATATGTATACAAATCTCACAACTCACAACTAGCCTAGTTAGGTAGTAGGCAATTTTTTAATTGATGCAAACATTATCAGCAGACGACGAAAGCAAATACGCAATTGACGCAGTAGACGATAGACTGTATACGCACTCATAATTCTTCAATTCGTCTTAATTACTCAAGTTCTTCAATTCTCTTAACAGGTAATTAAATATTAAATATTTCACAATTCTTATTTATTGTTTTATTTACATGACTTAATAATTATGATTTTAGAACAATATATTCAAGAATTTGTTTCTTGATTAATTATTTATTCATGGAGTTTCTAAATAAATTCTTATTTTTTCTTAGGAATTTATAATTATTTCTTTTAGAAAATATTTATTTGGAGAAGCGTAAGAAGAAAAGAAGAATTGAACAACTAACTCAATCTTAAAAGTGAGCTCTTGAAAAATTCATTATAAAAGAAACTCAAATAGATGTTCAAAAAGATGATGTCTAGGAAAAATTGTTAGATGCTAATATTCATTTAGAAGATCAAGATGATTGGGAGATTGGAAAAAATTTAAATGATAGTGTGCACAACGATGATAGGTATCATTGTGACAATGAAAATAATAAGAATGTTGATAGTTTTTTAGATGATGATGGTCACAATGATAAATCAAATGATTCGCTTTTATTTGACATGTATGATCCAAGAAATTGGGATACCATTGATTCTAAATTTATAGATATTCTTGTGAAAGATGGTCCTAAAAGAGATTTATCAAAAAATAAAGGTCCTAAAGATAAATTCTCTAGCGACTCAATGGATTAGCTTGATTCTGCAAAAAATGAGTTTTTCAAAGTTGAAATTGTTGAAATTTTACTTACGATCAAGTATGTTGCAAGGGAGACTCAATGGATTAGCTTTAATCTCTATTGAAAATGAGATTTTAGAAAAAGTTGATATCAAAAGTTTAGTGGATGATTTTGCATCTAAATGTGCATGACGCATGTCACTTTTTAAATGAAATTTAGATGTATTTTTTATACAATATTTATATTTTGAGTTTTTGACACAACTTTTTGAACAACTATTATTTATATATAAAAACGGAAAATTGTAATTTATGCCCCTCCATAATATGTCAATTATCAATGTCACCCCTGAATTATTAGTGGTGTAAATGTTGCCCATCAATTTTAAAAAACGGTACATATATTGCCCCTCTTGTTGTGTAAATATTGCCCCTTCTTTGGTACGGGAGGGGCAATATATATATCGTTTCTGAAAATTGAGGGGCAACAGTCATACCACTAATAATTCAGGGGTGACATTGATAATTGACATATTATGGAGGGGCAAAAATTATAATTTTCTCTATATAAAAATTACTTGAAAAAAAGAGTTACGTTCAATTTAAGATATTACATAGAACCCCAATTTTTATTGAGACGGCCCTGCTTAGACCCCGAGCTATGGGCTCATTGACCCTCCGGGTCCCTATTATTGGGTCATTTTCAATATATCCATCATCAGTCCCCCACTCTCTGAGTTGCAATAAGTCGACAACGAGAGAGAGTAAACGCTTGGCCCAATCGAAGCCGCTCGGGGCTCCATGCTTGGATGAATGCTTCATGATCAACTTGAATAGAAATATTTTGTTTATTCCAACACCTTTTAAGTTTTTAGCCCTGCGATTTAATCTATGATATAAGTCCTCTCCGGCCGGGCAACGCGGGGTTGCTTATATATTTGCTCGCATAATGTTGTATATATTTTTGTTTTGTTTTTTTTTTTCTTTGTTTTGTGTTTGTATTTGCTTTCTTTTGCTTTTTTCTTATCGTTTTCTTTTTCGCGTTGGCGTTAGACCAAGGTACCTCAACCCTCAGCCCTTAGCGCACCCGTTCGATGGTAGGCAAGGTCCAACCTTGTACATACCCTCCTTATGGTGTCAGTCATTCTAAGTCGAGACCATTTGGTCCTACACCTAGAGACTCTTCCGTTCTGCGATAGGCGAGGTCAGACCTCGTACCGCCCCTAGGGATTTTAGTCCTCCTAAGTCGAGGCCATTTGGCCTTGGATCTAGTGACTCTTCCGTTCGGCAACAGTCGAGGTCGGACCTCGTATCACCCCTAGGAGTTTAGCCGTTTTAAGTTAAGGCCTTTTAGCTGTTGAACTTAAAGACTTGCCTGTTCGGCGGTAGGCGAGGTCGGACCTCGTATCTCCCTTAGGGAATTAACCGCTTAAATGAGGTGGGCTACGACGTCGACCGAGGGGTTGGCTAAATCAAGGGGTCATACCACCGTATATGCCATAAGCCAATAATAGGCTCTTCTGTTAGGTAGTGAGTGGGGGCGGGGCCCGTACCAACGCTAGAGAATGCCAAGGTTAGGGCCGGCGCACGACCGTGACCATGGATTGATTACTCTGCCTAGTGCTAAGAGGTCAGACCTCATAACACCGTACCCCTACAAAGAACCGATGTGATACTTGGGGTCTTTTTTTTTTAGATGGATCGGACTTTCTCAACATCTATTGGCATCTCACATAGATCTTCTTGATAATTAAGATAAAATCTATGTTGTAGGTAGGTTGACTGTACTATTATATAATCTCAAAATGTGATAAATGATTCAAAGTTCTCCACATGACAAAGCAGTCCACTGATTTAACATATATAATTTCATTAACTAACTACGAAACATAGATAATAATATTATATATGTACCTATATGGTGCCATGGTGGAGGTGCATGCATGCGTGCGTACCAATATGTTCCATCTTTTTATCATCTGTTGTTGGCATGTAAAACATTTCATGTGATTGCCGTTAGCCGTTGTTGGCAACTTTCTTCCTCCCTAGCTCTCTTAGGATTGGTTGCCATTGAAAAATGTACCGAACAAAGTCTTGTTTCTAGGAACATCTCATGTGACTTTGTGATTTTCGGTCATATCCCCAAAAGATCAGAGAACCGCAAGAGTTTTCTGTACTCTGAGATGAGAAAAGACAGAGAATACTTAACTTCCAATATGATGCAAATGCAGGGACCTTTCGGAAGACATGTTGTAGATTACGGCGCGCATAGACATGAATGTTTCTGCCTTCACGTAGCATTGGTTTGCCAATACAGTCATTAACTCCAACAACCGTACCATATTAATATTTAGAATCTCAGCATCAAGAGCATCAACATGGACTGCAAAAGGATGTTGAGATGGGCATTGCTAATTGAGATTTTGAGGTTTCCAATTCTAGTTGCATTATTTAATTTCTAGCAACTGGATCTCCTCCAAGCTTTGATCTTGATGACGCTTCAAGGGTGGCCGGTTCTGCTTCTTGCCAAACATTGTAAACATGGACTCCATTTTCAACATTATAGGTCCCCCAAGACAGCAGACCGATGTGATCCTCATGTCCATGAGTTATGAAACTGCTCCAATTTTGTGGCTCCATTTTCAACGAAGGTGTTATAAGGAATAATTTTATGGTTGCGGGAATGCAGATCTGCAGGCGGTCTAGCGAATGATGAAACCGCGGTTGCTGGAAATGACGGTGACAACCATGCCACATCTGATAAGCAACTTTTAGTAAAAATTAATTACTGTATATAGCAATTAGATGGAGACATTTTAATTAATATTAACTCAAAAATAAAAGCACATAAATAAAAAGATAAAATATATCAAAAATCACAACCAAATATTATTACGTATTCAACCAAATTGAAATACAAATTTATCTAACTGGTATCTACTCTACAAAAGACGTAGCTTGTAAGCTGCCCTAGTAAACAAATTGAAACCAATTTGAAAAGACGCAAAGGCATCTATCGACCCATACTCAATCTGACTGAAGGTAAGATCTTTAGCGTCCCAGTCGCTCAATGTCACTTCTAGCGGCTTTTCCATCACTTGCCCTAGAACTTCCAGCGCAATCCTCTTCAATCCCATTCTGGAAAACTCATTGGAATCGTAAACCCAAGCAGCCAAATGCCTCAAATCCACCACTTTTCTCACAATCAAGCCGTGATCTCGGAAGAGCTTTTCAGCGTCATCTTGAACCCCCACCCCGACGAAGGTGAAGAAGGGGTAGGCGAGGAAGTTGAGGAGCGAATCGGGGATGAAATCCCTGTGGAGAAGCTGAAAGATGAGGCAACGCCGGGCAACGCAGAGCTGGAGAGTTGCGGCGGGGGCGGGGGGTTTGAAATCGCCGCTTGTGTTGGGATGCCACTCAATGTCTAGTCCCACGATCAGATCGCGGAGGTGATGGCAGTGGTTGCGGATGGCGTTGTTGATCCATTCATCAACCTCCACAGCTTTCTTGGTCACCGTTACACTCAGATTCGCACCGTGAAAAGAAACCGTAACAGAGCGACGAGGTCGTACCATTTTTCGAAATCTTGAAGAAAAAGAAAAACGACTTTGGAGGCAAACGTACGTACAGAAGAAACAAGAGCTGTGCGTGGTTTTTCGGAAAGAAAGAGATTAGAAGAGTGAGTGGTTTGATGGAAGCAAAAGAGGCAGTTATATATATATATAGTTTCAATCAGTCTTGCAACGGTAACAGAGTTTGAAACTGCCGCCATAATGGCTTCTTAGTTTTAGGAAAGTACTTTAAACTAACCGCCAAACCCTTTTTGGTTTTTTGACATAAATTTCTTGATGCTAAAAGGATATTGTTTGTTGCGTTAATCATACCGTTGTTAATTGCCAAATCTGCAATACTTTTGCTTATCTGGTACTTCGTAAGCAGCTGTCTGTACCATTACCCACTTATCAAATCTTATGCGTTTTGTTTTTGGTTTTCAGTTTCTGTTTCTACATATTAAACTTTTTAGGATCAAATGTTTACTACTTACGAAAAAAAATAAAAATTATAACTAGTAATGAAATCGTAACTTTATTTCTTTATAAATCGCCATCACATTTTTGAGAGAAGGATACTGGACTTGACCCTTTATCACTTTTCAGTTAACAATCAATACTCCTAGCCACCAATTGATGGACTTGACCATTTACCGTCCTCCACACAACAAATCTACCCAAAATAACTAATCACGAAATCACCACAGTAGATGTAGTAGAATAGACATAAGATCCAAACTAAATAGATGGAAAACAAGTCCAAAAAAAAAAAAAAAAGGGATGAAGGATGCTTCCCAACTTGACATAGCATCATAAGTAGAGAAGAGACGACCCAACACGGGGAAAGGATAACTAAAGACGGGTACATACCTTGTTTTTTAATGTATTTTAAATTTCTATTGGAAAACAAAAGAATGAAGAAGCAAAAAGAATTTTAAAGAAAACAAATCCAGTTATATATAAAATTATATATATATATATATATATATATATATATAGATGTTTTTGGATTGTGTTTCGGTTTCTACTCCATATTTAATACAGAACTGCAATACCTCTTTCATTCTCTATTTTTACTCGTAAAGCTTTAGGTATTGTTAACTGATTTAAGGTAAAAGAGGCACCAAGTAGTTAAAAAGAAAAATTGTCCCCAATTTTAAGGACAGAATTTGATATCATGAGGGTTAACTTTTGAAGTTGATAACTTAATTAGATCGAGACATTTTAATTAATAATAACTCAAAAATAAAAGCACATAAATCAAAAGACAAAATATATCAAAAATCACAATTCACAACGAAGCCAAAAACATTGAAACAATTATTATTACGTATTCAATAAAATTGAAATTCACATTTAGTTAACTTCTTTCAGACTTGTACAAACGCTACAAAAGACTTAGCTGGTAAGCAGCCATAGTAAACAAATTGAAACCAATTTGAAAAGACACAAATGCATCTATCGACCCATACTCAATCTGACGCAAGGTAAGATCTTTAGCGTCCCAGTCGATCAGTGTTACTGTACTTCTAGCGGCTTTTCCATCACTAGCCCTAGAACTTGCAGCGCAATCCTCTTCAATCCCATTCTGGAAAACTCTTTGGAATCGAAAACCCAGGCGGCCAGATGCCTCAAATCGAAAACCAACACAGAGCTGGAGAGTTGCGGCGGGGGCGGGGGGTTTGAAATCGCCGCTTGTGTTGGGATGCCACTCAATGTCCAGTCCCACGATGAGATCGCGGAGGTGATGGCAGTGGTTGCGGATGGTGTTGTTGATCATTGATCAACCTCCACAGCTTTCTTCGTCACAGTTACACTGAGATTCGCACAGAGCGACGAGGTCGTACCATTTTTCGAAATCTTGAAGACAAAAACAACTTTGGACGCAAACCTACAGAAGAAACAAGAGTTGTGCGTGGTTTCATGGAAAGAAAGAGATCAGATGAGAAGATTGAGTGAGTGGTTTCATAGAAGCAAGCACGGCAGTTATATATAGTTTTGATCAGTCTTGCAAATAAAGCAACGGTAATAGAGTTTGAAACTAGCCGCCATAATGGGTTCGATCTTAGAAAAGTATTTGAAACCCATAATGGTTTGATCTTAGAAAAGTATTTGAAACTAACCGCCATAATAGGTTCGATCTTAGTAAAGTATTTGAAGCCCGCCATAATGGGTTCAAGGAAAGTATTTGAAACTAGCAACCATAATGGGTTCGATCTTAGGAAAGTATTCGAAACTAGCCCATAAGTTAAACACAACCCTTTCATATATCTACTCCTCTTTCCCCCTTTCTCTTCTTACCATTTTTGTTTCTCTTGAAATCAAAACATCTTTTTCAACTATATCGGCTTAATATGTTCGACAGCAGAGGTAATCATGTGTTTCTTATCTTCATTTTCTATGATACATATTAATTTATTATTTATACTATGATCCCATTTTCTTTTCCATCCGAAAGATGACGAAATCTTTTCTTTTCTGGTTATCTAACAACCTAGTTTCCAATCTATCTGCTATTCCCCTAAGGATCTGCGAATAGGATCTAATTGTACTCTATCTGTTTGAAATAATGGCTGAACCGCTACAAATAGTTTGTTTACAAGGATGGGATGGACTGGAATTTTTCTCTTTCAAATGTTAGAATCTTTGTGGTAAAATCTTAAATGCTATTCCGTTTAGGTAGAACAAGTTTTAGATTGAATGCTGGCTGTATTTAGCAATTAAAAAAAATTGATTAATTAATTACTAATGTTCACACTCAGAATTTAAACTCAATTAGTCAATTTTTTCACTTTTTACTCCATTTTGCGGTTCTTATTTTTATTATTTACCCCTATATATACACTATCCACTTTATTAGCAAACATACAGGATTTGTTTAATTCAACAAAAAGGATTTGACTTTGTAAAATATTTAATAGTATTTATAATGATTTATAATATTTTCTATATAGAAAGAAATATCCTAAAATCATTGATAAAACATAAAATATACATATATGTTAGTAATATAATTGGATTTTATCTGAATTTTTTTGTAAAAATGGTCAAATTGCACAAATTTTGCTTGTTTGATGGTTGAATTGCACACTTTTTAAGTTCAATGGCCTAATTGCACAAAAACGATAAGTTCAGTGGCCTATTTGACACTTTTTCCTATAATATTTGAAATTGTACATTTATTTGAAATTATAAGAGTAGTAATTTACCCGTGCGTTGTACGGAAACTTTTTTCTTATTATATATTTAAATAATAAAATTAATAATGCAATTATAAACAATTCTAATATTTGAAAATGTATACTTATTTGAAATTATAATATTTGTATATTAGTGTTTAATATATTTACTTGAAAATTATATGTTTAATTTCCTATATGGACAGGAATATTTATAATAAATTCCAATATAAATAAGGTCATTTTATTATGATTAGTATGTGGTAATTAAAGATATATATTTGACGGTAAATATGTTACCGAAGTATATTCATATAAGTCAAGTACAATGTTCTAGTACAAGAATGTGTGTGTGTCAGAAACAGAGCCCCCCATCAACTTGTTACATGGGCTCTCTTTTATACTAACGACTACAGTAATGACGACCACATAATGAGCAACCACAATAATGAGCAACGGCTCTTCTCATAAGGGTCCGACTCCTCAATAAATGTTGTCCTTGTGTAACGGGTGGCCGTTTGTCTTCCTTCGGGTAAGTGCTTGTTATTCGGGTCGGGTGCTGATACCCAATTATCCTGTCACGTCCCCCCACTCCCTAGCCAACGAGAGTGGTTGAGGTGATTTGGGAGTAATGACGTGTGTAAAAAGTGTTTTATTTTATTATTATTTTTTTTTTGCACCTCGGCACAGAGCCGAGGCTTTACACCTCGGCACTGGGCCGAGGTGCTGCACATAGGCACAGAGCTGAGGTCTTTTTTTTTTTTTTTTCACCTCGGCACAGAGATGAAGTGCGCCCCAGCACTATGCCGAGGCTTTGCACCTCGGCGCTGGGCCAAAGTGCTACACCTCGGCACAGAGCTGAGGTCATTTTTTTTTTTTGCACCTCGGCACAGAGCTAAAGTGCACCCTAGCGCTGTGCTGAAGTGCTGCACCTCGGCGCTGGGCCGAAGTGCTGCACCTTGGCACAGAGCTCAGGTATTTTTTTTTTTGCACCTCGGCAAAGAGTTGAAGTGCGCCCCAGCACTGTGCCGAGGGCTTGCACCTCGGCACAGAGCCGAGGCTTAGCACCTCGGCGTTGGACCGAGGTGCTGCACCTCGGCACAGCGCTGAAGTGCGCCCCAGCACTGTGCCGAGGCTTTGCACCTCGGCGCTGGGCCGAAGTGCTGCACCTCGGCATAGAGCTGAGGTCTTTCTTTTT
>CM008332.1:37721739-37732877 GCA_002525835.2 Ipomoea batatas | reverse complement strand
TATCCAAACAAAAAATCTATTGAGTTCAATCAAAATCTAAAACTTGGCAGAGATTTCAAGTTTTAATTTTGATAATGTGAATAATGTATGTTTAACTTTAAGCGTATGCAAATACGTTATATTGATATAAGTAAATGCGAGTAGAAAAGATCCAATATAATATTGTGATAAGGAAAAGAATATGATAATGAATGCAATCATAGTAATGAATAAATATGTAATTAGATAATGGTAAGAATGTGGTTATAGTGATATATAGTCAAATATATGATAGATGATTCTACATTTCATTTAGAAAACAGTTTTTAAAAGTTCTCTAGCTTTCTAGAAAATTGAAAAACATTTTCAGTTTTCAAAATGGGAAATTGTGCTAATAAACATGCTTTTGTTTTTCTATTCTTCAGTTAGTAAATAGACCCTTACCTTTCTTCCCAACCAAATTAGAAAATGGCACGATCTAGACCAAGCAGTTCTCATGGTTCTCGCAACTTGAATCGCAATGGCAAGGCTAACATTAACAAATTAAAGCCCGACCGACAAACTCACGTGATCTTAACGACCAACTGAATAACAATAATCGTAGCAAAGGGCAACAAGGGCTCGGGGCACCAGTTCCGTTAGTGGATCTCCAAGCAAGTGCCCAGGCTATTAAGCAAGCAACAACGACACTGACCCACTTAGTGGCAAGGGTGCAAAATCTTGTTAGCCGGTCGCCACCCTGGGATGAAGTTGAGGTGATGTCATCACATCAAGAAAGAACCCATCTTCATGGTGCAACCCACGCAGCAGCGGGAGACTACCCAAAAACTCGACCTTGCTCTAGGCGAAGAGATGCGAAGGACCGAGGGGAAGGCGCTCAAGGAGACAACTCGACTGGACAACAACAGGGCCAAGGAAAAGGTGTTTGAGGAAAAGACTACTAGATATCAACATAGTCGAGGGGAAGGCGTTCAAGGATACGACTCGGCTTGACACCAACAGGGCCAAAGACTTTAAAGGAGACGGCTTGAGTGCACACTAGTCGGTCGTTTACAAGCCCATCCTAGAGCGGTTAGGCGAAAGGGTGCATGCCAAGGAGAGGTTATGGCCATAGCGAAGGGCCGAGGGATCATCAATTGGGCAACCAAACAAAGCTGGTAGGACAGTTGTAAAGGAAAATAGAGGAGTTAGAGAATAAAATAGAAGTAAGGGAGTAATCGCCCGAGCCTGAAGTAAGGATGACCACACTGTTTACTTCGAGTATAATGGACGTTCCCCTTCCTAATGACTTCAATCTTCCAACTATCAAGGCCTAGACTAAGACCTCTAACCCACGCACAAACGTTACACAATATGAGGTGGATATGGTGATGATTGGGGTGGAATTCATGTCCACCTTGGTTGGGATGACCCAAAATTGGGTCAACATGATCCTAGACAGGTCAATCAAGTGTTTGCAGAGTTGTCCAAGAGCTTACTAACATACTTCTCCAGCAACATTCAACGCAGGAAAGACTTCTCCTGTTTGTGCACTGTCAAACAAACTAAAGGAGAGAGCCTAAGGGATTTTATGACTAGATGGAAGAAAGAAGTGAACAGTTTGTACGATTTCGATGAAAAGGTAGTGCTTTTAATTTTCACCCAAGCACTGAGATTGGGAGAATTCTATAAGCGCTTGAACACTAGCCCTCCTTAGTCTTATGACGAGTTGATGAAGATGGCTAACCATTTGGCAGAAGTATAAGAGGCCAATAAAAAGAAGAGAGAAGAGGAAGAAGGTAAGGGCCAAGGGAGAGGAAAAATTTTGAGAGAACGGGTCCAACCAACCACGTGTCGAGCTCGATCTCATCAAAGACGGGGGGAGAAACCAATTTTCAAGAGGACCGCGTTTGGTCCCCTTGCGCCATTTAACCTCACTCACCCATCCGGTTATTAACTTTTCCTAAAAAAAAATGTTTTAAAATTATTTCAAAAGTACTTTAATTATATCCGATATCAATCTGAAATCGGATATTGAATATTCGTAATTCGAAATAAAAAATTCGATAGGATATAGCATATACAAATAAGGATCGGGCGACCAATTTTCAATCCGAACACCGATCGGATGGACGGATGGAAAATCCGATCCGTGATGCACAACCCTACTTCTACAATGTTTATTTGGTATGGGGACGAATTCTAAAAATAATAGAATAATCATTTAATGAGTTATGATGTTTAGTTCCAATAAAACTCTAATTAACAATAGGAATTTAATTGTTACAAAAAAAATAGAGAGAAGAAGAAGACATGCAGTATTTAATTGTTAGTTTAAATAATGAGTCTTGATTTGTTGAGAGGTACATTACTTGATAGGTTAACTAATTTTTTTTAATTATTAATATGAATGCCAATTAAAAAATTCTTGTAAGTGCTAAACTAACAATTTGACTAATTTAATTGAGATTGACAAATTTTACAGTAGATTATTATCCATATAGCAGCGTAGACTATGAAGTAAAACAACGTCGTATCATTTTAATTACATTTGAGTTTAATTTGACAATATATGTTATTATATGAACTTTGCTTTTTAATTTTATTTTTCACAAATACTAATTTCATTATAGTAATATTGGTGTATCATTTTAATTACACTTTAAGTTCATTTAAAAATATATTTCATTGTATGAGCTCTATATCTTTAATTTAATTATACTACATTTTCATTTGATAATATACATATCTTTGATGTGGTACGCCACTGGTTCAGGATAACATAAAAATGGTACCATATTAAACAATAGTACAAACAACGCACCGTATAATAACTGATTGAGATTTCTCCTAATAGAATTTTCCCTATGTTATTTATCATGTGCCAAAAAATTACTCCCTTCGTACTCCAGTTTTTCATAATATTAAGTTTAGTATTGGTGTACAAAATTTATATATTTAGAAATTACACAAAAATATTAAGTGCTATTAATATTAAGTACTATTAAACAAAAAAAATCAAATTTAAAAATATACTAAAAAATAAAGAAAAAATAATTAGTTTGATCAATGAATAGAAGTATGATAACTAAAAGAGTTCTACTATATGAATTTTCAAATCTTACTCCTTAAATTTTACTCACTGATGTGATGGGCACTGATAAGCTACTTTTTCATGTAAGTCTCAATACAAATTTTTACATCAAGATTTTGTGTGTGTGAGTAAAAGTTGAAAGTAGAAAATTAGAGTACATATACTAGTATTTTTTCTAAATAAAATAGGACAGAGCGAGTAATGATTAAAAATATTTTTTTTAAAAAAATATGTACCTCTACTTTATTATGACACGATTATCATTTGAGGCCCAACGTCAGTTGTATCAATCATTATTGTGATGGTCCACACAATTATGTAAACTTTATTATTAAATAATGTACATTCAGTATAAAATTAATGTATAAAAATATACATTGCATTTATAGGATGCGCATTACTTGTGTATTGAATGTACATTATATTATATAATGTACATTTAGTACACAAATAATATACATTTAATATATTAATAATGTATTTTTTGTATTGGTCCACACAACACTATGGGGGTGTTTGGATAGTGGCTGATCAGCCAATTTTTAGCTGTTTTGACCAATTTTAGCTGTTTGACTTGGTCAAACAGCTAAAATTAGTGTTTGGTAAACCAGCTTATTGATATAGCTTATTGATGCAATCAGCTGAAAATGAAAAAGCTACTCATACCAGCTTTTGCAACATAGCTTATCACACTCAATAGTAGATTATAATTTTACCCTTCACTCATCTTCTCCTCTTCTCCCCTTATCCTTCCCCTTCCCCTTTCACAGGAGTCACAGGCCACCATGAACATACATAAAAACTCAAAAATTAAGTAAAATAATTACAATGAAGCAGACTATCAATCCATCACAAAAGTCATCTTCAACCTCAAAACCCAGATCATACAAATTATATTTTTTAGTTCACAAATTAAAAATAAAAAGAAAATACCTACAATGAAAAAGAATAAGCAGAGTCATCTTCATCCATGCTGCCATAAGATTCTTGTTGTTTTCTTGCCCATTATTCTTCGCTTCTCGTTCTCCCTTCTTCTTCTTCTTCAGTTCTTCTTGCTTCTCGCCATCTCTGCGTTGATTTAGGGGAGAGGAAATAAGCTTTGATTTAGGGAATTAAGTTAGGGGAAATGGGTAGGGCTTGCAAATGGGCTGTGGCCGGTGGGTTTGGGTCACTAATAATAATAATAATAATAATAAATTGTAAATGTAATTAAAGAATTATATTTAATACTAATAATAGTAATAAATTACATATTTTGTTATATTTTTTTTGAAGGGATATTTTATTATATTTAAAACTTAAAATAACACAATACACTCATACCCTTAAATGTCATTTTACATGCAATAAGCTAATGGTAAACAGCTAATTTACCAAACACTTTTTTATAACCAGCTAATACAATCAGTTGGTCAAACTAGCTAACACAATCAGCTATTAACTATCAGCTAATTCGATCAGCTACCAACTACCAGCTATCAGCTATTTGCCAAACACCCCCTATATTTAACTTAGTCTACACAATAATTTACCAAGTTGTACGGGCCTTAATTGTTTCCCGAG
Organism: Ipomoea batatas; assembly: GCA_002525835.2. Lineage (NCBI taxonomy): Eukaryota > Viridiplantae > Streptophyta > Magnoliopsida > Solanales > Convolvulaceae > Ipomoea > Ipomoea batatas. Next base: position 37,728,262 of record CM008332.1, on the reverse strand, counting down.
GATGCGACAATGATGTGTCATAATTGTTACTTTATTTACCTAACGGAAATCAGGAAAGAGAATTGCATGTGAAATTGTAATGTACGAGAGCAATCAATACAGGGTTTTGCAGGGATTTTTTGTTTTGTTTTGTTTTTTGTTTTTTTGTTTTTTTTTTTGTTTTTTTATCTTTTTCCTTTTTTGAAATAATTGTTTGCACGTTTTCCGCATTTGGGTTATCACAATGCTCTACCCCTTGTTATCCGGCAAATTTCACTGTGGATTATCGCAAATTTTACTGTGTACCGCGTGGACCACGCATCAAAACGACGACGTTTTTTTATTAATAAAAATAAATGGCTGAAACGGCCTTCATTCCGCGCAACTGCAATTTCCTTTCAACACAACTGCACTTTCTTTTCAACACAACTGCAGTTTCCTTTCAACACAACTGCAGTTCCTTTTCGATATAACTACAGTTTCATTCGACATTATAGACTCAAATATGTGAAATTGTTATTCAGTTTCCTTTTAACACAACTACAGTTTCTTTTATAATACACTGCAGTTTCCTTTCAACACAACTACAATATCATTTCAATATAACTACAGTTTCAATACATTGAACAATATACATTCAAAAATGTGAAACTTTTATTCAATATCAGTTCAACACAACTACAGTTCCCTTTCAACACAAATGCAGTTCCTTTTCGATATAACTGCAGTTTCATTCGATAATATAAAAACAAATGTGAGGCACTATCTTTTGAGATGAACTGTAGTATCAGTTACGGAGCTCCGTTACGATTAACGGCCGCCGTTTCTCTCACTTACTGAAACGGCGTCGTTTTATGACCATGGTCGACAATGCATTGTGGACAATGGTCCACCGTATAACGATGGTGGATTATAGTCCACACATTTGTGTGGACCATGATCTAAAATGGTGTTATTTCTTTTAATGAAAAGAAATGTCACTCGTTTTGTGTAATTAATTCTATTTGTATAACATATTCAATTTCATTTTAGATACATTTTATTTTCATTTCAGCACAACTAAAGTTTCATTTTATTCCAATTACAGTTTCATTTGACATTATACATACAGTAGTCTTATTACAGTGAGACCTGTTATTGAATTTCATTTTATACACACTGTAGTCTTATTACAACACCACTAAATTATAATTATAATTTAACTACGTTTTCATTAGACAATATACACCCAAATATGTGAAACTGTTATTCAGTTTCATTTTATATACACTGTAGTTTCATTACAACACAACTAAAGTATCATTTTGATATAACTACAATTTCATTTGACAATATACACTCAATACGTGAGACATGCTATTCAATTTCTTATTATACATATTGTTGCTTCATTTCAGTACACCTAAGTATCATTTCAATTCAACTACAGTTTCATTTGACAATATATACTCAATATGTCTGACATGTTATTCAGTTTCATTTTATACATACTGTAATTTCATTTTAACACAACTAAAGTATCATTTCAATTCAATTATAGTTTCATTTGATAATATAAACACAATATGTGAGACAAGTTATTCAGTTTCATTTTAGATACAGTAGTTTTATTTTGTTTTGAAACACCAGAAATACGGGATTTGTTAAATATAACGGCTGTCATTCCTTTACTTAAAGAAATGGCGCCGTTTTTGGACCATGGTCAATCATATTGTATAACAATTGCTTGTTATCCGCCGATGATTGACTTATACTATGAATTATGGTTCATATTGCAATATGAATCACAAATAAATTTTTATTTTTAATATAATGAAGATATATTATTTGTGTTTTAAGATTTATTATTTGATAGTATAAAGAATAATTAACCTTTAGTACTCAAATAATGTACCTTCAAAAAATGAACCTAACATAATAATTGGACAAGGCATTAGGCTTGACCCGACGGTATTTGTAACACACCCAAAATACTAATATGGAGTACAATAATTTTCTTTGTTCACACATCTCTCTACAACCAGCTAATGTTAGTTAATTCCCTATCAACTAGCAGCTATTTGCTGAACATACACCCCTAAAATGTGATGAATATTTTGAGAAGATTTTTGCATTAGCATTTTGGCACGTCTCACATCTATATATCCCTAGCTACCAGATTAATTCCCAATCAATCCTGATTTCAATTTATATATATATATATATATATATATATATAGTACGCGCTACATGCATACAGCTGCCTAGATAGCGTAATGGGAAAATATGGATGCATAGAATACAATGAAAGAAAGATAGATTTTGGCATTCATTCCGATGGTATCAATAATAATAATCCATCCTTTTTGCAATGATAACATAATGGCGACATATTGATCTGATGAGAACACCGTGACAACATCTATCTTTACCAGATTCTCTTTGAGCTGATATAAAAGACGAGATGAGATAGATGAATTGAATGCAGGCCGATAGCCTCGCATCAGCTCCAATAATTAAGCATGCATGCATGAATGGGAAACGTTCACATAATGCCCGATGCATTCCAGACGCCAATTAAGCCATCAATTAATTTCCCATGCATTGCATTCTAAATGCAACAAATTCTTTTCTGGGAAATTTTAATTTGGCCCATGTCTCGATCTGGAATGCATCAGGCAGTATGAGAACGAAGCCTATGGCCAATCAAGATCGATTATATTATATTGGATTGCACCAGCTCAGCTAGCGAAGCCATATATTGTGTATATATTAAATGGTATATCCTTTTAATTTACATATGAATTTTGGTGAGTAGTCAATTATTCATTTATTTACTAATTTTAGACTTATAACATATTTTTGAGATATTTATTTGTTTTCTTAATTTCTGATTAGTTTTCAAATCTTAGAAGCTAAGTCGTCTTGTATTATAAATAAATGTTAACCTAACAAGTTCTCATTGTTGTATGTAATCATTTGCTCCATCTTTCAATTCTCATTGTTGTATGTAATTCTACTTTTGATGCTAATATAGTGGTGCAGCGTTCGGCTATGTACCTACATAATTGGAGAGCAGCAAATGAAGGAGGGAGCACGCATGCTGCCAGCGGAGAATTGCGTGAGGAAAGATGGTGTCGTCCTGCGCAAGGTAGGCTCAAACTTAATACGGATGTCGCAATTAATCAAGGGCGTAATGTTATGGGCCTTGGTTGGGTGCTTCGGGATGATGGTGGTAATTTTCTTGCGGCAAAAGGTATGCAGTTTATGGGCGCGTTTGATGTCAAGCAAGCTGAAGCAGTGAGCATGCGTGAGGCGCTAGGCTGGTTGAAAGACACCGGCATGGGAGATGTGGATGTGGAAACTGACTCACAGATTTTATTTAACGCTTTATGTTGTTTTTCTTTTCATTCTGCTTTTGGTTTGTTGGTCGATGATATTAAAGAATTGGCATCGTTCATTAGTCATGTCAAATTCGGTTTTGTTAGGCGATCTGCGAATTGTGCCGCCCACATTGTTGCTCGGGAGGCCATTTCTGAGTCAGGTTGCGGAGAGTGGTTTGATACCCCTCCTCCTTTCCTCGTTGACTGTCTTGCTGGTGATTTATTGAATTAATTCTTTCTCTTCAAAAAAAAAAAGAAGAGGTATTTCATTATATTCTTTTTTTTAGCCGCATTTAGACATATATTTCTTAATTATAGATCTACATTATATTGTAGAGTTTTTTTTATAAACCTTGATTTTTTATAATGTATTTTAAAAGAATAAATTTGATTTATATTTAATCACAGAAGATTACAGATGTGTTTATTTTCATAAAATTTATTTTTTTGGTGAAGATTTTCATAAATTTTATAGTTTTATTTTTAAGTTATAACATTTTATTGATTGTATAATTTATAATGCACAATACAATTTTATTATTATTTTGAGTAATTGAACATAAAGATCCTTCACTTTTATCATTTGCTTTAATTAACATTTTGAAGAAATTATTAATTCACTTGATTATTATATGCGCCTATTTTCTTACAAGTTATGATTATTTACATACATTTTTTGTATTTGTAAAATTCACCATGTGTATGTAACGTAACTATAATACATACCCATTAAACCATTGATGTATGCCACTTTTTTTTTACATAATCTAACTTTTGAAAATAATTTCGACATTATTATTATATAAAAGTTTATCCCTACATAAATGATGTTTATATTTAATGTTTGAAATTTGAAATGTAAAATATATAATTATTATGATTTTAGCATTCTATATAAAAGGACAAACTTAAGTATTATTTCATTCGACCATTTGCATTGATTTGATAGAAGCAAAATATTAAAATTATAGAAAAAAAATCCTTAAAAGTTAATAATTAATCTACATGTAAGGCAATAGTGAAGGGTACATGTATATACATGATAGATGGTCTTGGTCTTCTATGAAATGGACCAAGCTAAGGCAAATTAAAGCTAAATTCTATATGTATAAAGGTTTATTCATGATAGATGGTGATAAATCTTCCTTTTTGTTTGACCAAAGACGAGATTCTTCAAAAGGAGATGTTGGCATGGAACAAGAGCTGATCCAAAGAAAAAAATAAATAAATAAAGTTGGCAAATAACCTTTCCCTCTCATTCAAGACCCATGGAATATATAGTTATGATTGGGGCAAATTATTACAGTTCAAAATACACAATCTACATACTAAATGTTCACAATTTATATACTGAATGTTCACAATTTATATATTGAATGTTCACAAGCAATTTGAATTGTGAACATTCAGTATGTAAATTGTGACGGTTCACCTTGCAAGGTGGACCCTGGAGTTCCATGGTATAACTATTGCATAATTGGTACAACTTTGTATTTTGATTATATCCAACGCATACAATGTTGGATTTGAATGGTTCAATAATGCTCTATGGAATACTAAGAGAATCATCTACAATTTTTATGTTTTGGACTTTTTAAGATTTAGATTGTATCACTATCAAAATATTTTCTGAAATTGTAACTAGTGTATAATGGCGAGTTTAGTGCCACATGGCGACTCCACATGAAGGCATTTGTCCCTTTTGCTCCATTATCTCGATTCTTTGTATAGACTTGACAATGTGTCTTAATCCTTTGTTTTATAAAAATCCTTTTACTAATTTCCCCTTACCTACCTTTACTAGCAAGGCTATAGAAATTTCCTATCAAAGTCCGATCCATCTAGGTTTTTATTCCATTATTTGGTTATTTGAATGAATAGAGTTTGAAAATTACATTCTATGGTTTGATTATTGTAAGGAATGGAGATAGTATAGAATAAGTACGTATATGTATTCAAATAGACAAAAATACTTCTTTTTAAAAAAAAAATACTAAATGGTGTTTGTGTGTATAAAATTAAATGTGGAATAATCATAGTCGTTCATCTAAATTGATCTAAGTATGAAAAATAAGGAAAATAAATAAATAAAACACTCTGATATTCTTGTAATTATTACGGTGCATTAAACAATGCGCAGAGTGCATCTGGTAATAAGTTATAGTGCACTGAAATACATAGATCTTACAACATGCTTGAATTCATATTTTTTGTGATCTTACAACATGCTGGTAAAAAATTAATGATAATTATAAAAACTTTTAAAATTAAATATATACTAATAAATACTTATTTCACTATTATATATATATCAATTAAAAATAATGAAATGAAATGAATTTTTTGTAATTATCACAAACTTTACCATGCAAACTCTTGAACATTAAAATTTGCATTTTTCAGAATTTTTCAGGTTTGCAAATTGTATAATTAGTATTAAAAGATTGCACTTACAAAAATGTGAAAGTGCATTGCACTTAGGGTTCGATTTTAGAATTATTTATGACTCAATTTTTGGTTTTATTGTTAACTGCTTAGGTGCTAACATGTATGACTTAGATTTAAATTTTAATTTTTTCGTTGATTTTATAAAATTTACTAGCAGGTTTGCATTAATTTTAAAATCAAACACCGAACTAACTGCATTAAATCAAAAAATCACAAAAAAAAAAAAAAAAGTCTGGAGGATCACCCTCCCAATAACGCAGATCAGCGTGGGAACCAACCGCCTTTCTAAGAGTGTGAACGAGCTAATTCACTAGTTGACTAATGTGAGTAACCTCACCCAACCCTAACAAATTCAAAATATCGCAACAATTGTTTACAGCTTATCACACATAAGAAATTAAAGACAAGACCACTTGCCCGTGAGGGCATGAATAAGAGAACTAGACAATCAGACACAATACAAATACTTGTTAATGACTTATTCTTCAACCACAAGAGTGCCCTCCCTACATGCCATTGCTTCTGCTAGTAATGGATCCTGAGGACACCAAATATTGGCATTGGTTGCCGCCATGAAACCACCATCTGCCGCCGCAATCCGCGCTCCAAACGAAGCAGAAATTTGTGAAAATCTTCACCAAAAAAAAATAAAATTTATGAAAATAAACACATCTATAATCTTCTGTGATTAAATATAAAGCAAATTTATTCTTTTAAAATACATTATAAAAAAT
>CM008332.1:37428962-37440262 GCA_002525835.2 Ipomoea batatas | reverse complement strand
ATATGTAATTAAATGTTGAATTTGTTTATTTAAATCGGTAAATCAAAATATATGAATGCAAGATAATATAGGAGAGATTGATTATAATTATCACTAAAATAAATGTTTGCAATTTTGTAAAAATGATAGTCAAAATACTTAGTCTAAAAATAATCAAAGTATAAATAAATACTACTTTTGGTAATAAAAATTTATACATTTTAAATCATATAAATAAAGAAATATGATTTACCTTTAAAGTGAACAATTGTGGTGTAGTCCAAAAAATATTACGAAGTAGTTTCTCGCTTCAATTTATTGTGTTATTTGAATGTCTTCTTTGTCAACAAATTCTCCTTAAGTAGTTAATATGATTGGTTTCAAAATAATTATTTTTTTATAAATTTTTTCTATGTTATTAATATAATACTTAGTAATTAAATATATAACATTATTTTGTATTATAACATTGATACAGAATATTTAATTACAAGATAGTATAAAAAGAAAAAAAATGAATAATATTGTGAATATACTTAATTAATAAATTTGAAGGTAATGAATTTTTGCATTGTAGAAAATAAAGACAATATAAGTAATGAAATTATGTCTCTTTTTAATTTTTTTTTTATATTGAATAATTTTTATTGTAGAAAATAAAGACTATATAACTAATGATATTATATATCTTTTCAAATTTTTTGATAATGAATAATTTTTATTGTAGAAAATAAAGACAATATAACTAATTAAATTATATCTCTTTTTAAATTTTTTGATAATGAATATTTTTTTTTGAATAAAGCCGTTGTAAACATCTAAATTAAAGAAATGCATAATTTATTTAATTTAATAAGACTATAAGAGTAATAGAATGGATACTTAATTTTCAATAATATACTCTAACATATTCGTAGTATATGTTTAACAATTATACAACTCTGATTAGGATGAGATTCGAACCTAAGACCTTTTTTATAGAAATTATTCAAATTAATGGGCAAGTTAAAAGTTAATGGAATATTCCGTTACTAAAATTAAAAGTTAACGGAATGTGAGGTTATTTAAGGAAAGAAAATAATATAATAGAGGGTAAAGATGGAAAATCATAAAAGATTACTAAAATCAAAATAATATGAACCATTCGTTTTAGAAAATAATTACACCAACATTTTATTATTGGCTCTTATTAAGATTGTATGTATGTACGTATGCATATGTATATTATAATTTTTTTGAAAGTGATTTTACTTTTAAAAGTAAGAAAATATATGTTACATGATGTAGAGAAAATAATAATAAAAATAAATAAATTTTGTGATGTAAAAATAAAGTTCACCTTAAAAAATAAATAAGTATTACAGGGATAAAAAAAGCCCAACCTATGTGTTAGCAATCATTATTCTGTGGACCATGGTGCACACAGCTGTGTGGACCACACTATCAAATAATGTACATTCAATATAAAAATAATGTACATTCAATATAAAAATAATGTACATTATATTTAGGGAATATACATTATTTGTGTACTGAATGTACATTATTTTTATAGTATAAAAATAATGTACATTCAGTACAAAAATAATGTACATTTAATACATTAAAAATGTACATTTTATCATGGTCCACACAGCTGTGTGGACCATGTTCCACACAATAATTTGCCATGTGCTAGAAAAAGACAGTGGCTTTGAATTTTTATAAATTAATTAATGAAATTAAGTTAAAACATTGGCTAATTGAAGATCCTATTCTAGTCTAGATAGAATGAACAGTAGTAATATTTACCATGGCATGGGCTTTTAGTTGTAGTAGAAGAATGTTGAGAGTTCTTCCTTCTTCTTTCATTGTGCCCTGCTAATCTCCTCCTGCAACTCCTCTTTGTCTCATCAAATTCCGACACAGCATGAAACCTTCATTTTTGTTCATCAATAAATTATTATAAATATATAGATATAGAGAGAGAAATTAAACAATCATTATTGTGGACCAGGACCCATACAGTTTTGTAGATCATATTGTCAAATAATGTACATAATATACTTTTAGTATATTAAAAATATATATTGTATTCATGGGCTTGGCTATGAAGCAAACAAATTAAATTAAATCAGATCACCCCGTTGGGCTTAGTTCAGTTGTTCAAGAATCACGGTAAAATTCTTGCTCTTACCACAATGACAAAAAGTGATATAGACTTTTTGTGCGCTGAGTGTAAAAATAAAATTGCAAATTAAGAACTGTGCTCTAATGAAGACTCCTTGTATGCAGAGTTTAAAAGTAAGATTTTAACTAAGCTGAAGAGCCAAGGTCAGTAATTGGTGGGTAGGGATTGGAGATTATTGTGAAGAGTTAAGTCAAGTAATTTACCTCTAAAAAATGTGGTAGTCCTCCTATAAAAGAAAATAAAAGTGCATTGCGCTATGACCTATAACTTTTGGTGTGAGTGGTACGTAAGCGTTTGATTTAACGAGTAGTATCATAGGTTACGGATTCAAATCTCAGCAAGAATAAAAACTGTACAGTAAAGACGGATATAGTGTGAAGCACCTTGTATTCAAATGACATGTAGTAACTTTTCTATATGGGAGGTCATGAGATCGAGCCTCCGGGCGTCCTATGAGTAGTAAAAAAAAAAATGAAACCTACCTGCTACACTGTTGACAGAAGCGTTGTTGATGACCAAGTAGCAGCACTTTAGGAGCCTTGGCGTGCATTTCGCACACCTTGTGTTTCCTATGGTATCCCTTCGCATTCTCCAATCCAACCTTGCATCCTTCCACCTGACACCTCGCCTCTCCTCCGCCGCCGCCGCCGGACTTGTTTCTCTTGACAACACCGCCGCCCTGATGCGCGGCGGCGTTGAGGTTCAACGGAACCACGAGTGGGTCCGGATCGGACCCAATTACACTCATTGATGAGCCACAACTAAGAGCCCACATATCCCATGCATTTTGAGTAAATAAGCTCCAACCATTATTTTCCATGGCCTCTTTTCCTTTTAGTTATGGGTTCTACTCTATTGACTAGGTTGTCGGCTATGGTTATGGATTTATGGCCGGTGTTACTTTGTCGGTGAGTGATGGCTTAGCTTGTTGCTACACAATTGGGAAACTATATATCTTAACCAAAGATGATAAATGGGATGCGACTGAGTGGGTGCTTTATGCTGTACGTACATGAAAGAGAATAACAGGAGTGAGTTATTAGCAAATATAACAGTATGTTTGATTTGCTAAAAATATTTGAGAAGGAATGAAATAAAATAATTTTGAAAAAGAAATTACCGGAAAATTTAAGTACATTGTTTAATAGGGGAAAAAAAGTTACATTGTTTGGTTGAATTTGAATTGTAAGGAATGAGTATAATAACAAATATAGTCCTACATACAATAATAATAATAATAATAATAATAATAATATAATAGTCATTGACTCTTTGTGCTTCAGATGCGGTTGTGGGTTTGAGCCTTGGTAGAGGCGATATTGATTCTTTGTGCTTCAGGAGTGATTGTTGGTTCGAGCTTTAGTGGAGATGGTATTGACTCTTTGTACTCTTTGTGCTTCAGAAGTATGTAGTTAGCAAGACAGGTATAACATTTTTTGTGCTTAATTAGGTCTTCGACTTTGATGTTTAGAATCAAGAACTAAATTTGATACACTTAAGAATGAATTTGTCATTTTTCATTATTCGTTTTGAGTGTATAATATATCAATTTTTTCTCAATTAAAAAATTTAAATCCACATTAACCCAACCTAAATCAGAAGTAAATCTCCCTCAAAATATTACCTTAATTAATAACCACTTCAATGTTTTTCTCAACCTGTTGAAGCACAAAGAGTCAATTTTTGAGATATCCTCCACTGAGACTCAAACTCATGACCTCCCATCTGAGAGTGGCCACTACATGCCAATTGAGCACAAGGTGCTTGGCAACCACTTCAATGTTATTTACTTGATAATTAATTTTCTAACTATCATGACCAAATTTATCAACTTAGATTAGAAATTTTGATATGTTGTTTGATTGGATGGAAAACATTTTTCATTGGAAAAAGTTTTCCTCAAAAATTTTCCTTAAGAATGAGGAAAACTTTTTCCTAATTCATCCTAGATATTTTGTTTTCCATGAAAAACTAGTATGACAATTTTGCCCCACCATACATTATTAATTACTCTTATTATTATTATATTATTATTGTCATGTAGGGTTATATTTGTAATTATATTTATTATTCTTTATCATTCCAAATTAAACTCAACTAAACAATGAATTCATAATCTCAGTAATTTCTTTTCTATCAACTAAACAATGAAATCTATTTTTTTAAACTTATTTTCTATGGAATTTTAATATTATTTCTCTTCAAATATTTTCCAAGGAATCAAACAAGCTAAAATGTGGTATATTATATTGCTTATAAAGCCGTGGGAGCAAAATTATCGCTTTCTCTGAATATATTTGGTACCAAAAATAAGTAAAAAAAATAAAAAGGGGATAAAGGTAATGAATTATTGTGGATGATGAAGTGCATTGCGAGCTGTAACTTCCAAAGGGATTAGGTGCCAAAGACGAAAAAGCTGAAAATTTTGCAGGATTGATGGAGAGAGGTGTATATATGGTAAGCGGATAAGATATTGGGAATTTGGGATTGTGAGATGAACTCAGAGGAAAGAATAAGCGGCACGTGAGATGTTGTGGGAGTGCACCTGACGGAAAGTTAGTAGTGGGACCAATTTCAAATGCTATGTAATCCTTGCATTCAATCACCTTAAAGACAATCGTTATACCCTGCACCACGGTGCACATAGCAATGTGCACCATGTACGTAAAACGACGTCGTTTTAGTGTTAGTAGACACGGACGCGAATGACTCAGGGAATTCATTGTCTATAATACACATAATCATTATCTATAATACACAGAACATTTGCCTAGAATACACAGAATGTTTGCCCATAATACACAGAATATTAGCACAAAATACACAGATGTTAGTAGACGCGAATGACTCCAGGGAATTCATTATCTATAATACACATAATCATTATATATAATACACATAACGTTTGCTTAGAATACATAGAATGTTTACCCATAATACACAGAATATTGACGCAAAATACACAGAACTCATCCTCCTAACATTCGAATGCACAAACACATCACAACTTGTGTTAATAACATGAATACACATAATATTTACACAAAATACACAGAACTCATCCTCCTAAACATTTGAATGCACAAACACATCACAACATGTGTTACTAACATGAAATCACAACATGTGTTACTAACATAAATACACATAACGGTTGCTTATAATACACAGAACGGTTGTCTAAAATACACAGAATGATTGCCTGAAATACACAGAATATTAACCTAAATACAGAGACCGGCCGAAACGGAAAACGTGATTTTAAAAAAAAACGAATGATTAATTTACAATGCTCAAAACGACGTCGTTTAGGTACATAGTGCACATTGCTATGTGCACCGTGGTGCACAGTATAATTTGCCCCTTAAAGAACAACCTCGTGGAATTTTATTCTCAAATTATTTGTAAGTCACAATATTCACCTCATCATCTATTATTTCATTTAATCCCAAAAATCCCCTTTTCCATGCATTAATTTTAAGTTGGCAAAAACTTGTGTGAGGTCAATCCGTGAGACGGGTCGAGTTATTTATTAAATGGGTCAACATGTGCATCCCACGCCCTCCCTTCATCATTTCTATACAGTCAATGTTTCTCTCTCTATTTCTGCTACAGATCGATCTCGAACACATCTCCGATCATCCGCTCCTATCTCCTCCGCTCAAGCTCTCTGTCTCCGTCTCCGTCCATCTCCAATCCTCTACTCAAGCTCTCTGCCTCCTCTAATCTCCTCCACCACCATTTCTGCCGTAGCCTCCAAATCCGGTAAGTATTGCAACTCGGAAAATGAGAATTTCACTCATCAATCTCACATCTCCGATCCTCCGCTCCCATCTCATCCGCGTCTTCGTATCCTCCCATCTCCAATCCTCTGCTCAAGCTCTCTACCTCTCATCTTCCCCATCTCCATTTTTGGCGTAGCCTCCAACTTTGGTAAGTATTACAACTCGGCAAATGAGAATTTCTCTCATCTCAGCTATGTTTGAGCATAAACTGCAAAGTATCTTTTTTGTTCCAGAGTATATGTTTGAAAGTTTGTGAATAATTATTGTGATAATTTGAGTAATTATATTCTTATTCCAGCTTTAATTACATTTAGATGGAGGAATGCTGAAAGTCTGAAACAGAACCACTATGTTCACTTTTCCCTTGCCAAAAACTCCATATTGAATTTAACACACATATATGCTCAACACATAATCTTACGTATTCTTAACATGTCTCCAAGTTTTAGTCTTACAGAGAAAAACAATACATTAAACAAAGAAAGCAGAAACAACAGCATCATCAGACAGATGTAGAAATAACAGATATAGTCAGCAAAGCAAGAATAATATATCACTGGATGTTCACAGTATTAGATTTGTGCTAAAAAAAGTATTGTGTTGATGATTAGAGTATTGATTATTCATTTGTGCTATGAAGTACTAATTTAGGGTCAAAAGTGTTAGATTTAATGCTTAAAGTATTATGTTTAATTCTTAAAGTTATGATTATTCATTTGCACCATAAAGTAGTATATTTGAACCATAAAATATTAGATTTAATGCTTTAAGTGTTGTGTATTTATTTGTGCCATAGTACATTTGTACTATTAAGTATTGTGTTTGATAGTTAAAGTATTAGAAGTAATGGTTAAAGTGTTGAGTATTCATTTGTGCTATAAAGTACTAGTTTTAGGCTATAAAGTATTATGTTTAATGGTTAATGTATTAACTATTTATTTGTGTTTAAAAGTATTTGTTTTAGACTATAAAGTATTAAACTTAATGATTAAAGTGTTGAGTATTCATTTGTGATATGAAGTAGTATATTTGCAGTATAAAGTATTAGATTTAATGGTTAAAGTGTTGAGTATTCATTTGTGTTATAAAGTACTAGTTTTAGGCTATAAAGTATTCAATTTAATAATGGTTAAAGTGTTGAGTATTCATTTGTGCTATTAGGTAGTATATTTGTGCTATTAAATATTGTGTTTGATGGTTAAAGTCATGATCATTCATTTGTGATATAAATTAGTATATTTGCACCATAAAATATTAGATTTAATGCTTTAAGTGTTGAGTATTTATTTGTGTTATGAAGTAGTACATTTGTGCTATTAAGTATTGTGTTTGATGATTAAAGTTAATGAATATTTATTTGTGTTATGAAGTAGAATATTTGCACTACAAAGTACTCCGTATCATATTTAATGGTTATAGTGCTGATTATTTATTTGTGATATGAAGTAGTATCTTTGCACTATAAAGTATTGTGTTTGGTGATTAAAGTTATAAATATTCATTTGTGTTATGAAATAGAATATTTGTAGCTGCTGCTAGATAATGGAATGGAATCTAAAAATTAGAATTAGAATTAGAATTATAAATTTAATAACAATATTATTGATAATTATGACATTTTAATTCAAATAATAATTATAAATTTAATAATAATATTAAATAAAAAATTAAATAAATAAGATACTAAGTGTGTTATAATAATTACTGAGTATATAAAAATAAAAAAAATTAAAAAAAAAAAACTAGAAGTTGGTAGTTGCATTTGCAATGGCAGAAAGGGGGTTATGTGGGAGTGTCTTTACAAGCCATACGTTATGGCTTCCCCTTCCCCCTGGCCTCATCCTCTTTTCAATGAGATATGTAGATATTTTTGTTTGGTGCCCAGGCAGCTTCCCCCCAATTCCTTTCGCGTTTTGTATGACTTTTTCACCCTTTGTCATCATTTGCATATCCTTCCATCTTTCCAACTCTTTCAAGTGGCCGCGGTGGGCACTTGATCTCCCGGCTACATCTTGATTTTTTCAACGCAACAGTACAGCTTGCGTGTTCTCGCTGTCACTTGATTTTTTTTTTTTGCCTTATTGGCACGTTGTATGGCCTAAGCTTTAAGTTTCGGAGGTTTCCTGTAAAGGCTTAAATCAGAATATGTATTCACAGAGAAAATTACAACAATATATAGAGCTATAATCAGGATTCTAAGGAAAGTTATAACAGATCACAGGCTGAGTTTAAGATTAACAAATAGAGAAAGAGTAAGACAATAACAAATTAAATAAATAATATAATTATAATTAGTCCTTAATATTTCCCTCCACAAACTAATGAACAAGTCTCCTGCCCTTAGTGATTCCATGAGCAACATTAGGGTCGTTCATTCATCCAAGTCTTCTACAGTCTGTACTTCCACCCTCAAAGGCCTCGAACATCCGGGGAAAGCTCTGGTGTTTCTCCACTACTTTCAACCATACCTTTTGACAATAATTATTGCATGGACCATAGACCATGGTCCACACAGCTGTGTGGACCAAAAATAAAAAGTACATTATCTCTGTACTGAATGTACATTATTTTTGTACTGTAGGTACATTATTTTTGTACTAAAGGTACCTTAATTTGAGGAGAAGAATTGTGAATTGTGATTGATTTTAGGGCTTAAATTTCTTTTTTAATGCTCAAGTTGTGATATTAAGTTGAAAAGGACGAAAATATCTTTAAAAATTTTTGATTTTAGAACGTTTTAAAAAGATGGGTGACCGGCGCGATGAATTTTGGCACTAAAACAGTAGTCCAGGGACCAAAATTGGTACTAAACAATAGTTGTGGGACCAAAATTGGTAGAAATGAAACATGTTGACCAAAATTGACATTTTGCTAATAGTCGTGGGACCAAAATTGGTATTTACTCAAATTATTTTCCTAAGAAATTATTCTCTAATTAAGCCCAATTCATTGGTTGATAATCTCTAGAGCATATAATTTATTCTAAAGCCCAACCAGCATGCATGGTTCCAAGAGAAATATTAACGAGCTTCTTTAAAATTAAATAGCATTTGGTTATCGTGATTTACATATGCTCTTACTATAGATCAGAGGTTAGGTTCTAACCCCTAGTTGTTTGAAGATTGCATTTTTTAGGATCTTGAAACTTGCTAAGAGTTGTTTCTTGGTCCTTCATGGAATTGAAGCTCAAGGACAATCTAGTGTGTAACAACTGTTCCAAATGTAACTCTATTTTCATTCAAGAATATCTCAGGATAATAATCATTGAATGAATTCCTTTCCAAAAAAAAAATAAAAAATCATTGAATGAATTCTCCTTACGAAGTTGGCCTTAAGAGGTCGCACTCCAACCCTTACGTGGCACAATTACACATTAGGGTGTGTTTGGTTCATGGGTTTACACACTATAAATGAGAATCAAAATTATAGTTAGTGTTTGGTTGACAATTTTTTAAACACAACTATGAGTTTTGGTTACCCTTCAATTAAAATTTTCATTCCCTAATTAAAAAGGAGTATAATTCTATCTTATTGGTAATATAATTTTTAAGTTTTGATTAGTACTTTTAAATTTTTGTTTTGCTTTTTTTTTTTTCACTTTGATACTTTAATTTGGATGTCATTATATTAGGATCAATTACCTTAATTTTTTGCTTTTGTATTTTTAAAATATTTATTACCATTATAGGGGTCATACAGAACCAAACATTAACATTGGTAATCATTCCAATTATACCATACTATCAAACATGCAAAATACTTTCACTAAAACGTACTACCTCCGTCCCATTTTGGTTGTCTGATTCGTTTAACGAGGCTTGACTGAAGTTATTTTTAATCCAATTTTTCATAATATTAAGTTTAGCATTAATATATAAAATTTATATATTTAGAAACTACATTAAAAGTACTATTAAACACAAATAAATAAATTTAAAAATAATAAAAAGTTACTAAAGAAAATAAGCAATGAAAAAAGAGTTGGTTTGACCAATGAATAGTAAATAAGACAGGTAAAATGGGATAGAGAGAGTACTACCATTAACAAATATTTGATTCTCATTCCAATTCTGATTCCAATTCCCTTGTGTGAATCAAACAACTCTTAATTGTCAAAAAAGGATATGATGGTGGGTCAAAATTTGGTACATTATTGTGTAATACTTGAAAATTAAATCCGCAGCTAATCCAAGCGCGTCGGGCGGTACAGGGAAAGGTTGTGAGAAATCTAAACCATTTAAATTAAATCATACAATTCCACCCCAAGAATTCCAAATATAAACAACAGTAAACTATTATATTGCCACAGTGAGTTATGTATGGCATGTTTTTTAAAGCTCTTCATGCGAAAAGCTCTTTAACACCTATGTTTCTCCAATATCGAACTTATCTCCCACTTATATATACCCACCCATCACCCTCTCATGAACTCCATTCATTAAACACTAATCTCAATTCTTAAAGCTACATACATACTAACCATGATGTCCAATCTCGATGGAAGGGATAATGTTTCAACTCAGAAGTACAAATCTCCTACTCGGGGAAAGGCAACAATTCTTGCATTAGGCAAAGCCTTCCCTAGCCAACTCGTTCCTCAGGACTGCTTAGTGGAGGGCTATATCCGAGACACCAAATGCGACGATCTTGCCATCAAGGAGAAGCTTGAGAGACTTTGTAAGTGGTACACATATATGCTTAGCTTATTGGCTTCAAGTCAAATAGATTTTTTTAGGTGACGATGAAAACCCACAGTTAGAAAAGGGTATGCACAGTGTAAATATTACCTTGTGATCCTAGCCCTACAAAGAATAAAATTAAACCAATACCGACTTAAATCAAAAAGGCTGGGATTCAAACTCATGACCTTGTGGCTACTAGTTTGTATAAGCAGATTATCTTGATTGGGATTATCCAAGGGACCCCTAGAGCCTAAGCGGGCTAGTAATAATAGTAAGAAAAAACACATCAGTGTACACGTTGCACACCTAAAGAACAAAAACACTCGGCCGAATTAGAAGACTCAAACACTTATTAGTTGGCATGGACTTGGGTGCCTAGTTGGCCGACTCGAACGCCTAATTTGGCATACTCAAGTCTCGAATTAGTCGACTCGGGTGCCTAGGCCTCCTAATCAATCGACTAATGTCTGCTTAAGAGACTTGGGTGCCTAGTTGGCCGACTCGAACGCCTAATTTGGCATACTCAAGCCTCGAATTAGTCGACTCGAGTGCCTAAGCCTCCTAATCAATCGACTAATGTCTGCTTAAGAAGAGGGAAATTCTCTCTGACCTAGGGGGCCTAGGGCCTAATCGTATTCTATGCAGCAGCCTAGGCTGATTTTTACAACAGTGCCCAGATTAATC
>CM008332.1:37350943-37363876 GCA_002525835.2 Ipomoea batatas | reverse complement strand
GGTAGCTTAGTGGCCCAGCAGACAGAGCCAAATATCGATGGACACAAGGGATTTGCCCACTTTGTGTATAATCTCCACACTGCCGTTGTCGAGTTTTGATTCTTGGTCTCTTATCCTAAATACTGCCTACTGAACCAGTGAGCATGTCTGTGCGGGCAAAAATATATTGTTCTGAAAGGGTGGTTTAGTGAGTGGAACATGAATAATTGTCGTGTCAAAAAGTCAAAAGTTCGATTCCTGTCAACTATACCCTCTCAATTGAGCCCGTCATATTAAAATTTTCAAGTATGCTTTAATATTTTGTGATTTGTAGGCTATTACAAAGGAGTTCAGGTAGTGAGTACGTGTGCGTTTATTCGTTTATTTCGTCACAAAAAATACTATTATTTAAAAGTAGTACTCTTTTTAATTTGTAAAATATCATATATATTATGTTTGATATCCTAACGCTGCACTATGCTTACTTCCCTGTTTGATATATCCTACTTAGAATCAATTGGTGATAAGTATGTGGACATTTCTTTTAACCACACCCATCTATGGTAAACCACAGTGCCATGTCTCGAATTTAAAGAATCAAGATAGTAATTTAAAGAATAAACAAAAATATTATTATATCCAATTAAATTAATAATTAAGAATTAAATTTGAAATTGAAATGCAGCAAGTTATTAGCAACTTGAAAAATGAAAATTTAAATCATTTTTCCTGTAGTGCACATGTCCTCTACCAACCCAATCCATGTTGTTCCAATATGGTGTGCCTCACAATTACTTTGCCAATTGCCATTAAGTTCATCGTATTCAATAATTTCTACACTGTCATACGCAATACTAATACTAAATGATTTGATGAAATTATGTTATATAATTTTTCTAGGGGAGAGAATATATTATTTCACTGAATATAACAGGATTAATTGTGCATTTGATTCTTAAAATTAAAATACCTAGGTTGAGATATGTTGGGGTAAAGGGTAAGACACTGAAACCTATAATTATGCGAATTGCTATTTTGGTATTTCTAGTATATATTAGTTACGTTCTATTTTAAATTTTACAGGTGTTTGATCATCGGTATAAAAGAAACATGAAGGTGTGAGAACTTAAAATACATTCACCAAACATATAAAATTATAGAATATTTTTTGAGTGAAAATAGAAACTCGCATTTACTACTTGATGGTGTACGTGCACTGGATAAATCTTGTTTTATTCCTAGCCGATGGTGTGCACTGGGTAAATCATGTCTTGTAATCCTAACAGACAAAAGATCACACGGAAGTAAATCAGATTAGGTTTCCCATAGCGAAAGCCAATAATAGACTGATCTCATTAAGAGTCAAACTTGTAACTTTGTGTGTATTAAATCAACAGTCTGATAACTTGGCTAAATTACCCCACAAAACTTTCTTTTTAATTTTTGAAAATCTCATTTAAATTAGTAATTGTGTTATGAACAAGTGCTGACCACTAATTAATTAACATCAAATAGGAAGTCATGGCCACTAATTAGTAATTAATGAACATCAAATAGGAAGTCAACAAGTGCATGGAACAACATTGTTAGTTTGAAATAATCTCGTGAGTTTCCTTGCTAATATAACTAGAGCGATATGATGTGTCAACACTACCAAACTTTGTTAAAATAATTGTAATATTATCGACAAATTAAAGAATTTCTTGTCTTATAAGTTTCTTTTCTCATCGTATCACAATATAAATCTTAAGGCGTGTTCAATATCTACCACACCTTCTAAAGTCATATTTGGTATGCTACAATGCAAAACATGAAAATGACTTACTTTCAATCTTGTACTATCAATTCAATAGTTTATAATTTTTCTAAGAGCATTTTCAATTTCATCAAACTCCAGCCTTCTTCATAAGAAGACACTTAAGACATTCTATATCGGATTTAAAAAGTCAAGTCCAAAATTGGTTGAATTTATAAGTATTCGATAACGAAAAATAAAAATAATACAAAATACTATAATTGATAGATTAAAAGTAATTTGAATTGAATCTTGAAAAGGAGCTGGAAGGCAATTGTATTATCAATTCGATCAAAATTATTTTGATTTATATTCGATCAAAAGGCTATATTACTCCTTCCAAATGAATGAATATACACGCATTAGATATACATGCATATATATATATATATATATATATAATATAAATGTGTGCTGATGTATGTTTTGGCGTGTGTTTGTATACATACGCATGCGCACATATCTGTATATATGTGTACTTTAATTTGATATATCATTTTGAAAGTGTTTCAGAAATCATTTTCCAGCTTCCTATGTTTGACTACACACCTTGGAAACTCAGTGATTTTCGTTGACGGGGGAAAATCACCTCAAAATGGTGGAAAATGATGAACGTAGGATTAGATTGCAATAGTAACTGATTACAGAGTCCTAGTACATCTATAAGAGAGGTAGCTAAAACCTCCCCTATTCTACAGGTAAATAAACATTGACTAGTAACAAACACTATGACTATACATTATAAAATAATGAACATAACATAACATAACTCACACGCCCCCTCAAGCACAAGGTTGAGGGGACACAACATTGAGCTTGGCACGAAGAGTCTGAAAACGTGGAGCATGCAGTGGTTTGGTGAAGATATCCGCAAGCTGATCCTGAGTGGAAACAAAACAAACTTGCAACTCCCCGGAGGCAACTTTATCGCGAACAAAGTGATAATCTACTTCAACATGCTTAGTCCTAGCATGAAAGACGGGATTTGCTGCCATGTAAGTAGCGCCGAGATTATCACACCATAACGTCGCAGGCTGACCAGAGTGAAGCCGTAATTCGCGGAGCAAGGACACAACCCAAGTAACTTCAGCAGCGACGTCAGCTAAACCTTTGTACTCTGCTTCAGTGGACGAACGAGCAACAGTGCGCTGCTTCCTGGAGACCCAAGAAATCAGATTAGACCCATAGAAGACTGCATAGTCACTGGTGGACTTTCTGTCAATCGGACACTGATAAACATTATTTTTATTGTTATTTTAAATAATCTTTTCATAGTTAATTTGCAATAGTTAATTAATTTCATGTTTATTTTTATTTATTATTGTTATATTTAGTTTTAGTAATATTGTTTAATTTTGGGTTGTTTAGTTATTATATTTATGTTGTTATAATTGTCAGCTCAATAAATTACTTTTATTATTATTATTATTATTACTATTATTATTATTATTATTATTATTATTATTTAACTATAGAAACCGAACGAGAAAGAAGGGACGAAAGAAGTTTTCTATGACTTCTCCTTGGCTCTAGGGTGTTTGTGGCTGATTGGGACAACAAAGATGAGGAGAAGCGGTTGGACTCAAACAGTATAAAAGAGGGCGATTCTGAAAGAAGAAATCATCAATTACCGGACCAATTCTGGTTCGGCAGCTTCGATTTTTATAAGACGATTCAGCAGCTTCGTGCTTTTCGGCGGTGAATTTGTCTACTTCCGGCGGTGAAGTCTGAGAGGTGAATTAATTTGCAGCAACTTCGAAATTGTTCCAATAGTGGTGCGGCGATTCTGGTCCAGTAGCTAATTCATTTTGCAACATTAGTTTCCTGGTTTTGTCTCCTTTTTTTCCTTCCAATTCATTACAAGCTTTATTTTACTTTTCAAATCTCAATTTGTAAGTGAGTGGAAACTGCTTTAAGGTATCTTGATAATAGTGCTAACTTGGAAGCATTGCTACGGTTTTATTCTAATTATTGATTAAAGGATGATTTGTTAAATTTGTTATCTAGGAATAGGATGATTTTGTCATGAATTATATATATTAATTTATGTTTGATTTTGCCAATCAATTAAGTTTTATCTTATAATTTGGGTTGCGATTAATTCAGTTGAATTTGGCCAGTTTAGCTTTTATTAGTCTGTTTGAGAGAATTATTAAGTACACACTATGCTTAGTAATTTAATGCTCTGTAAGATAAAAAGATAAATGATTCATATTCCTAGAGCTTCGTTTCTCCTGTTAGCTGTTAATCTATTTGCAACCTTATTTTCATTGTTTTTAATTTCTTATTTCTGTTCTTGGTTCTCTACATAGCATTTGATTTAGTTTTCACTATTGATATTGCACTTATATTGCGTTTTGAGCACTTTAATTATTAAGTCAGTTATTTTTAAGTCTGATAATTAAATTGCATTGTATCAATTCCCTGTGGGTTCGACCCTTGCCTTTGCACACTATCACTACAACTGACTCGTGCACTTGCGAGGACACTTATTAAAATTGTCCATCAGACACCCAGCCCAGTCGGAATCAGAGTAACCATGCAAAGTGGAATGAGATGACGGAGCAACCTGCAATCCCATGTCTAGCGTCCCTTTGACATAACGTAAAACTCGCTTGAGTAGACACCAGTGTTCTGCTGTAGGAGAATGCATAAATTGACACAGGCGGTTAACAGAAAAAGATAAGTCCGGCCGAGTGATGGTGAGATACTGCAAAGCTCCCACAATGCGACGGTACTGAGTCGGATTATCAAACGGCTCTAACGAGGGAGATGTGGATTGAGTGACTGCAGCTGGTGTTGCCAAAGCCTTACAATCAGTCACACCAGCCCGAGTGAGAATGTCCTGCATATACCTTTTCTGAGACAAAAGATAACCCCCTCCATATGTCAGAGTTTCAATGCCAAGGAAGAATCCTGGTGTTCCCAGATCCCTGATCTTGAATGTAGACGAAAGGCGACGAAGTAGAGAGTCAACCAAGGCCGAGTCGTTCCCCATCATAATGATATCGTCAACATAGACAAGGAGATATACCCGAGAGTCACCCGAAGTATAGAAAAATAATGAAACATCAGTTTTGGAGGACGAGAATCCGGTAGAGATTAAAAAGTCGTGTAGCCGCTTGAACCAAGCGCGTGGAGCTTGCTTCAAACCATAAAGAGAACGCTGGAGATGACAAACATGACCAGGATGTAGAGGATCTTCATACCCAGGTGGTTGTTTCATATAAACCGTTTCGGGTAAATGTCCATTCAGAAATGCGTTGTGGACATCTAGTTGACGAAGGGTCCAGGAATGAGTAACCGCTAGAGAAAATAATAGTCTGACAGTGGTAGGTTTGATAACCGGACTGAAAGTATCGAAAAAATCTTCCCCGGCAACCTGGTTAAATCCCTTAGCAACGAGACGCGCTTTATACCTTTCAATGGTACCGTCGGCCTTTCGTTTGGTGCGATACACCCATTTGCATCCCACAATATTCATGAGTGGCGATGCGGGTACCAATTTCCAAGTGTTGTTATGGAGTAACGCATTAAACTCCTGATCCATCGCATCCCTCCAATGCACATACTTGACTGCTTGAGTATAACAGGTTGGATCCGTGGTGGTATGAAGGGCATAAAACTGCTCACCCGTTCCCCAAGTCTTTTTGCGAGTTCGCATAGCATGTCCACCAGTCGTTGCCTGAGTAGCAGGTGGCCCCGCAGTTGATGTGGATAGCTGCACATCAGACTGAGTCCGGGATGAAGATGGCTGTAGGTCCGGAGTGTCAGTGGTATTAGACAAAGGCGGCATAATAAGTGGCATTGGAGGCGCATTTGTATGTAACGGAACAGTAGCCCATGGCACAGTTGGTGTGGCCGGTGCTTCACTTTCCTGCAATTTATCCTGAAAGGGAAAAAGATTTTCATCAAAGCGGACATGACGGCAGATATAGACTTTTCCAGTGTTTAGATCTAAGCAACGGTATCCCCTATAAGAAACTGGATAACCTAGGAAGACACATGGTGAGGATCTATACTCGATTTTGTGACGGTTATAGGGTCGGAGATAAGGAAAACACCGACAGCCAAAGACTCGAAAGAAAGAGTATGGTGGATGGACATTATAGACTTTGTAATGAGGAGTCTGAAAGTTTATAGCCGAGGAGGGTAAGCTGTTGATTAAAAAGGTTGCAGACTCGAAAGCGAAGTCCCAATATTTAATTGATGTGGAGCTTTGGGCTAGTAAGGATAACCCTGTTTCTACAATGTGCCGATTACGGCGTTCTACCCTCCCATTTTGTTCGTGCGTATACGCACAGGATTGTCGGTGTATAATACCAAGAGATTCAAATATAGTATGTAATCGTCTATATTCGCCGCCTAAGTCAGACTGGATGACTTTGATAGAACGCGAAAACCGGCGTTCTACCATAGCCCGAAAAACTTCAAATATTTTATAAATGTCAGATTTTACAGTCATAGGATAAAACTAGGTATATCGTGAATAATCGTCTACAAATAACACAAAATACCGACAACCTGAACTAGAAATAACGGGTGAGGGACCCCAGATGTCTGTAAAAATTAAATCAAGTACATTTCTAGTATTATTTTGCACCCTATCTAGTGGAAACCGAGACGACTTGCCGAGTTGACACGCCGAGCAAATGTCTAACGAACCGACTCTAGAAGATGTGACAGAACAGTGTTTCAAAACACGTTGTAAGACTTGACCATGCGGGTGACCCAGACGCTGGTGCCAAGTGACGGGAGAGGCTCGAGCGGTAAGAAAGGCATGGTGATTATTTGGAAGAGGTAACCGGTACAAACCACCCGACGTGAGTCCCTTAAGCAGAATTGCCTGAGTTGTTGAATCCTTCACAAAGAAGCAATTTTTGTGAAATTCAAAATAAACATTATTCTCATTCGTGAATTTATAAACAGACAATAATGATAGCGACAAATTAGGGACATGAAGAATATTTGACATTTTTAATGGGTGCAACGCAGATGGGATAACCGTGCAACCTACACTAGATATGTCCAAACCTGTACTGTTTCCAACTTTCAGAACATCAGACCCCGAGTATGGTTCGGAATGATCGAGCAGTTGCGCATCAGGCGTGGCGTGGGAGGTGGCCCCCGTGTCGGGATACCAGGCCTCGGCCATGACTGTCGCCGGCGATTCACCCGAAAAGGCAGCGTGTGCCTGGTTGGTCGGCCGATCGTCATACCTTCGGAAGCAGGTCACGGCCGTATGGCCGTGAGACCTGCAGATCTGGCAGCGCGGAACGCCGCCTCTGCCGCCGCGGCCGGTGTTGCCGGAGCCACGACCTTGCCAGTTCTTGCCGCCACGACCACCAGACTGACGACCGCCACCTCTGCTCGATCCAGTTCGTCCGCGACCGGCGAAGAAAGCAGCAGGGGAATTCTGCGACGCCGATGAATCGCAATGGCGAACTCGTCGGCATGGATGAACTCCTGGGCCTGTAAGTGATCGGCCAGCTGAGGTAGGGTGAGAGGCGTTGCCGACGCGGTGAGGGTGCTCGCCATAGCACGAAACTCCGGCCGAAGTCCCCGGAGTACGTACAGAATCTGCTCGTCGGCGGAGAGGGGCCGGCCAACGAGGGATAACGCCTCCACGATCATCTGAGCTTGGCCTAGATACTCCGCCGGCGTCGAACTCCCTTGGCGAAGCGTCTGGAACTGTCCAAGCAAACTGAGGCAGCGGGTTCGGGATTGTGACGCTAGAGCCACCGTGATCGAATCCCAAACGTCGCGTGATGTTTCCTTGCCAACCGCCAGGTACATCACCTTGCTTGTAAGCGAGGAGACGATGAGCGACAATATGGCTTGATCCTGTTGGATCCATGGCAGGTAGGCTGGATTGGGTATCGCCGGCGAGGTAGAAGGCGCCGGCGCAGCAGCGGAAAGCGTGGCCGGTGGGCAAGGCAGCGAGCCATCTATATAACCCAACAAGCCCTGGCTTCGCAACAATGGCAGAATTTGAGTCCTCTAATATATATAATTTCGGGCATTAAGTTTGATGGATACATGGTGATTCGCCGATGACAGGGATGGAAGCGGCGGTGAGGTAACGGCGATTGCGGGAGTTATAGCGTCTTCACCGGACGGTGCTGCCATCGGAACGGTAGTGTAGGGAAAAAAAAAGGTTACGGGAAGAGAGGATCGTATTTCCGGCTAATACCAGATGAACGTAGGATTAGATTGCAATAGTAACTGATTACAGAGTCCTAGTACATTTATAAGAGAGGTATCTAAAACCTCCCCTATTCTACAGGTAAATAAACATTGACTAGTAACAACCACTAGGACTATACATTATAAAATAATGAACATAACATAACATAACTCACAAAAATGACTTCCAAAATGACTTTTGTCCAATTTGGGTGGAAGTCATTTTCCGTCATTTCACTTCTCTCTTCAACCGAAGGTTTCCGCTGGAAACCAGAAATCAAAGCACTACTCTGGTCCGGCGAAACGGAACCGCCGAAATGGGGGGGGGTGTTTAATTTAAAATAGTATTTTTAATATTATTATACATATTTTAATATTTTAAATAAAATAATAAAAATATATAATTATACAATTCTACTCATTTTTCAGAAAATGAACCAAACACACAAAGATAGTTTTTTAGAATACATCCAAACACTGGAAATGAACCTATTTTCTGAAAAATGCATGACTCATTTTCCAGAAGTCATTTTCTTGCTTTTCAAACACAAGTCTTAAATGCTTATTTATCATTCATTCTTTAAACCATGCAAATACTAAAATAAGATTTACTCATCAAAATCTTTAATTTATTACGTAGTATATTCTTTCTACATATCAATATTCAATAATACAATTGTTAAGTAGTCTGTGATCTAATGTCATCATTGTTACTTTATTAAATAAGGAAGGTTTCAAGTTGAAATTATCCCAATCAAGATTGACATTATATTAAAGGAAAAAGTGTCAAATAGGCCACTGAACTTATCGCTTTTGTGCAATTGGGCCATTGAACTTAAAAAGTGTGCAATTCAACCATCAAACAAGCAAAATTTGTGCAATTGGACCATTTTTACAAAATAATATAATTCAATTTGAGTTAAAAACATTTTAATATTGACTCTCAACTAGTATGGTAGAAGAAAATGCCATTCTTAATACATATATGTTAGTAATATAATTGGATTTTACCAGAAAAGTTTTGTAAAAATGGTCTAATTACACAAATTTTGCTTGTTTGATAGTGGAATTGCACACTTTTAAGTTCAATGGCCCAATTGCATAAAAGCGATAAGCTCAGTGGCCTATTTGACACTTTTTCCTATATTAAATAGATACTACTATTAGGATTATGTATTTTATCAGCTTTAAAATTCTTTCTTTCTTTTCTGTATATTATTGTAACTCTACCTTTATCGATCAATCCTGCCGTAGCTAGAACTTTGTATCTTTATAAATACGTTCTTTCATGTACTTCGTAAATATGACTGATCAATATAAAACTCTTTGTAATTATTATTGTTCTCATCTTGTATTAATAGGTCAAACAATTCATCGCTAACAATATTACAACCATGCTGCTGCCACCCTTGGGGACACCAATCCCAACATGCACTGCCTCCCATTGTTAACGCCAGTGACACTACCTCCTCATCTTCTCACACCATCTCAGATATTACCTCTCCACCCCCGGCCTCATCAATAAATACCCTACAAACGGCTCATCACTTTATCTCTCTCAAACTGACTTTTTCAAATTATCTATTTTGGAAAACTCACTTTGTTCCTTTTCTCCGTAGTCATAATATCAATGGATACATCAATTCCTCCTTTCCATGTCAAATTCCTTATGTTCAGGCTCCGGATGGTTGTTCCGTTGTTGTCAATCTTGTTGTCTAGGCTTGGGTCAGCTACGATTCTTCTATCCTGTCCATACTCATTATCTCGCTTTTGCCTGATGAAGTTATGTATGTTGTTGTGGGACATGCCATACCCTAGGACTTGTGGCAAGGTATTGAACATGTGTTTGGGTCTACTTCAAAGGCACGATCTTTGAGTCTCCTTAGTTAGCTACAGTCTTTGCACCATGGGAATTCTACTACAAGCCAGTATCTTAGCAAAATCAAGGTTTTAATTAGATTACTTGCTGAAATTAGTCTACCAATTGGTTTATATGAGCATAATTGCTACCTATTTAAAGGCCTCTATCCTGAATACCATGCAATGGTCTCTTCATTGACCATAAAGGAACATGTGACACTTGATTAGCTGAATGACTACCTCACCACTCATAAGTTCATCTACACTGATGATATCACTTTGCTAGCTCCCCCATAGCCACTGGTATTAAGCGCGAATGATTTTATCAAGAAACCACTATGGTATATATAAACAAAGACTTTTTGCTCGTGTTTGCAAATTGCATAAATCACTTTATGGCTTGAAACATGCACCTCGTGTGTGGTTCAAACATGTTTATGATTGCTTATATTCAATTGGGTTCAAGGCTTCAAAAACTTATGTGTCTTTGTTTATCTATTTAACTACTAACACTCAAATTTATTTATTAGTTTATGTTAATCATATACTAATAATGGGCAACGACAAATACCTTTTTACTTCAATTACAAACAAGCCACTTGATGTCTTCAAAATTAGAGATATAGGACCTCCAAACTTCTTTTTGGCTATAGAGATATTTAACAGCTAGGGGGCGATGATCTTGTCAAAAGGTCAGGAATGGAACACCACAAACCAATCTCAACTCCAATTCCAGTTAATAGTAAGCTAAATGTAACAACCACAACTCGACCATATGAAAATCCTACACATTACCACAACCTCATCAAAGCACTTTTGTACCTAACTATCACTCATCTAGATCTCTCATTTGCACTCAACAAACTTTGTTAGTTCATGCACTCTTCAAACAATGAGCATTGAGTGACAATCAAACGAGTTCTAAGGTGAATCCCAAAGTGTGTTCATCCCTGGCAGGCTCATAACTTATAATATTCTTGTTGATGCGGAGGTCGGGCATTATTTGAGTCGAAAGTGAATAGGGTAGGGGTGTTGGGTGGGTTGAAGCTGGACATAGCGAAAGCCTACGACATAATAATGGAGTGGAGTTTCCTGAAATGCATGCTCCGCAGGTTGGGGTTTGAGGAAGGCTAGGTGAGGCTGGTCATGTTGTGTGTCTCCACAATTAAATACAACATGTTGGTAAATGGCATGGAGGTGGAGCAGGTGACTCCTAAAAGAGGGCTAAGGCAAGGTGACCCACGGTCCCCATACCTCTTTAGAATATGTGCGGAGGGGGTTATGTTTACGATGAGCGTGTTCATGCCGCCTAAAGCTCACTATTTGCAATTAGAAAGTGTAATGAATAGGTGTTGGTGGGGCAAGGGGGAAGCGAACGCATGTGGTGGTTGGCTTGGGATAAAGCTTTGTGGCCCCGAAAAGTTTGGAGCTTTGAGTTTCAAGCAGATGGGGGAATTCAATTTTACGTTGTTGGCCAAACAGGATTGACATTTGCTTGGAACAAGGCAACATTATCGCTGAGGAACATTTCTTGAAAGCATGGACACACTACAGTTTGTGCATCTCAAGGATCCGAGGTTGCAAATAAGAATGCAATAATTATGAAGCGCATACACCAGTGGAAGATACATTGTAACCCTACAGGCCATTTCCTGTCCTAACTTAGAAAAAACCTAGCAACCAACCAAACAGAGGCAACTCCTTACAATATAGAGGTGAACGCAAGGGATTCCACCATGTTACAACACAAATTAGCAAAACTTAATATGTTTGTTGCTGGGAAGAAAGAAACTAGGGGCCTCTCCCTCCTCTCAAGTCTCATGCTAGACATCTTTACATCATTTTCACTTTATATCTTATATATTATATCTAGACAAGGTAAACTCATCACTTTATGCATATCTTATTCTCACATATTCAAAGAATATCACATAGTATCTTGATGCAGGGTGACCCAACGAAACTATCGGTGACAACCCAATGCTACAACGGGGATCCTGACCTTGTGCCCTCTGCTTCCTTTCAGTAAAACCTCTCCAAAACTATACTGTCCTGTTACTGTTCGAGGTGTGAGAGTCACGGTAAATTTGCGTGTTGCGCCCGGCCTTAGAGTCATTGCAGGAGGATTGGTTTCGATTGCGATTTCTGGTGCCATTCTTGCAGTAATTACATACGTTTCTTCCTCAGCAACATTTGTCACTGAGCGGGATACTGTTCGAGTTCCCACAAGGTGTGAAATTGTGATTGAGGGCATGTTGAGATTCGATGGGTTGCCAAGACTGTAGTTGCAAGCAGAGTTTGTAAAGTTCTTTATCTCGTGAGGATCAATTCCTGGAACTGTGCACAAGAATCCCAAATAATCTTCATAACCTACAAATCAAGCAATAGATCAACTAATAAGCAATAATGATCGACTGTCATCAAGATAAAAAAAGTTTGTGTATGGCTCAAGTGTAAATCCTGAGTGTCAACTACGCCAAAAGTTATAATTAGTAGCGAAAGCGCAACTTTATTTCCTTATAAACTGCCATCACATTTTCGAGAGCCAGAGTGCTATCGGCCTCCGCCCAACAATCCTCCTAACCACATGGTTCTGGACTTGGCCCTTACCGACCTCTGCCCAACACATATTTATGCCAAGTCTTCCCAAGTCCAAGCCATGGCCCAAACTTGAAATGGTGGCCAGGAAGCAACTATTCAGGATAGAGTATTGTTTTCCATTCAGAATACCTTCAGATTTTGTGTCACAGTGACATAGATAAAGGATTGTTTACATAAGAGTGGGGGAGAAAACGGATAGAAGAGCGACAGAAGTTAACATATTTACCAGGATGGGAGAATTAATCTTGAGTATATTCTCAAATTCTAATATTAAATTCCAAATGCAAAATTGATTTTAGCATGTGTTCAGACAAACAGCATCTGATTATGCGAGAGGGAGGTGGGGTGGGGGAGGTATGATAGTTACCTGCATCAAAAACAAGGCCAGGATCAAGGGCTGCTCTGGGATCGACATGGCCACTACCGTAATCAAAGGGTGTTGCTTGAACTAGCGTCAAGGTTTCAGAACCAGAATATTGTTGTGCTTGAAGTGGTCTCTCTGCTCTGTTGAC
>CM008332.1:37200814-37211975 GCA_002525835.2 Ipomoea batatas | reverse complement strand
AGAATTTGATTTCAGCTAATATAAAAAGGAGCCATTACTCTTGTAGAAAGTTGGTTGAATTGAAAAAGAAACTTCTACAGATAAAATCTGATTACGCTAAACTGAGAACTTGACAAAGAAACTCTTTGATTCAAGTTAGAATTCTCTTAAGGGAATTTGGGCATGGATTCACTCTGATGAAAAGCATGGTGTGCTGCTGTTGAGGGGGAGCCTCAATACAAGAAGATCAGGAGATCAAGACTTGACAACTCTTCAAGGAAGAACTCAATGGATTGATGACTGTAGAATATCCAAAGAGTTTTCCGTTTGTATTCTACGCAATTGTTGATACAATCTTTTGTTTGAATTCAATGGAGAGTTGTGCTAATCAAAGTGATGCCCCCCAGATGTAGGAATGTTATTCCGAACTGGGTTAACAAACTACTAAGTGTCTTTATTGCTTTATCGTCTTTATGTTTCTTAGCTGTTTGAATGTTAGACTACAAACCGAACTACCATGATCTTAGTTCGCAGTGTGTTGTAGAGTCAAAAAGATGAGTAAGTGCTCGTGGAACTTAGTCATTAGGTTCATCCAGCAAGACCTTGACTCAGCGTGCTAATAAGTCTAATTCACATGCACTTTTACTTGGTATCAGAGTGGGTTACAAGATCTACTCTCTTGATTAAAATATCCTTGTGTAACAGCCCATCACACTTTTCTTTGAAAGCTTTCTATATACTCAATCTAAATTGCAATAGAATCAAAGATAGAATTGAGATTACCTAATTGAGATCAAATGTAGAATTCAAAAGCAAACTTCAAAGTAAATTGTCTTCTTCACTTGGGATCAAAGATTGAAATTCTACTCCCTATGTTTTTCTCTCTTCTCTCTACAAAGTCTAGTGTGTGTTTTACTCCGTAATAAGAATACGGGGGCTGGAGATAGGGAGGCGGTTGTTGCTTTGTTGGGCGTTACCCAGGGTCCCAACTTTGGGAAATATTTTGGGGTTACCATCTTTCATAGGGATGAATAAGAGGTTAGTTTTCTCGTTCATACATTGTGGACAAGATAAAATAGAGAATTGGTTCATGGAATAAAAGGTTGTTATCTCAAGCTAGTAACGAAGTACTCCTCAAGAGTGTGGTACAGGTCATGCCAACTTTCTCTATGAGTATTTTTTTGCTACACAATTAAACTAATGTCAAATATGAAAACTAAAAAAATTTGAATAATTAATATAATATTTAAGTTAATTAATATAAAATAAAATCGATTATTTCAATATAATAAAATGAGAATTTTTAACTTAATGATAAACGTGGTAGTAATGATAACTATTGATGAGGATAGTTGTGATCGAAATAAAAATCATACCCTAACAATTATTATTATTATTATTGTTGTTGTTGTTGTTGTTGTTTTGTTGTTGTTGACTTGTTTTTAGCACTGTTGCAAAAATTGGTTTAGGCACCCGCCTAGGTGCCCCTAGACCGTGGTGATTTTCCTCCTAAGCAACCGGCCGCCTAGCGTTTAATTTAGCCGACTCAACGGCCTAGCACCTAACTCGGCTGAGTTACGATCGAGTTAACCGAGTTAATCCGATTGGCTCGACCTTACTAATTCGATCTTTTCATTATATATATATATATATATATATATATATATATATATATAACACCACATACGTGCACTATTGTTTTTTAGTTAGCCACATAGGCGCCCGCCTAGGCCATCTAAGCGCTAGGCACTCCTCTACCGTCTGACTACCGCCTAGCGCTTACTGCAACCATGGTTTTTAGTATTATTATTTCTATTATTATTGTTTTAATGAGAATGACGTAATTCAATTCACGAAACGTTACACAGGAAAGAGTCTTATACAAAGGCAAACTACAAACTCTCCTAATCACAAGGAGTTCAGTATTGACCATCTAACAGCCATTCAACTCTAAACATTATAATATAAAATAACAGACCATAATAGAAACATTAACATTATTCACATGCCCCCTCAAGCACAAGGTTGGTAGGCAGCAACTTTGAGCTTGGAGCGCAGAGCTTGAAAACGACGTGCAGGAAGTGGTTTAGTGAAGATGTCGGCCAGCTGATCCTTAGTGGATGCAAAGTTGACAACCAGATCTCCGGCGGCAACTTTATCTCGAACAAAATGGTAGTCGATCTCAACATGTTTTGTTCTGGCATGAAACACTGGATTGGCCGCCAGATAGGTCGCACCAAGATTATCACACCATAATACAGCAGGTTGGCCGGAGTGTAGTCGGAGTTCTTTAAGCAAGGATACGAGCCAAGTGACTTCTGCAGCGGTGTCTGCGAGGCCCTTGTATTCAGCCTCGGTAGAAGAGCGAGCAACTGTGCGCTGCTTGCGTGAGACCCAGGAAACCAGATTGTCGCCGACGAAGACTGCGTAACCGCTCGTTGATTTCCTGTCTACTGGACACCCAGCCCAATCTGAGTCAGAGTATGCATGAATAGCATTGCTGGAGGACGAAGTGATCCGGAGTCATAGATCAAGGGTGCCTTTAACATACCGACAGACCCTCTTGAGTAGACCCCAATGCTCTTCAGTTGGGGTGTGCATAAATTGGCATAACCGATTAATAGAGTAGGAAAGATCAGGTCGTGTAATCGTAAGATACTGGAGTGCCCCAACAATGCGTCGATACTGCGTAGGGTTCTCAAATAGACCAACACTCGGCACTGTCGAAGTAGACACGGTGGCTGGAGTTGCGAGTGCCTTGCAGTCAGACATTCCGGCCCGAGCTAAGATGTCTAGCATATAACGCTTCTGAGAGAGTAAGAAACCAGCTGTGTCAGACAAAACCTCAATGCCCAAGAAGAAGCTAGGACTGCCCAGGTCTCGGGTCTTGAATGTAGATGACATCTGACGCAGCAATGAGTCAATCAGCGCAGAGTCGTTACCGGTCATAATTATATCATCAACGTAGACTAGTAAGAATACCCTCGAGTCTCCCGCAGTGTAGTGAAAAAGAGAGACATCAGTCTTCGAAGACGAAAAGCCAGTATTCACCAAGAAATCATGTAGACGTTTGAACCAGGCACGCGGGGCTTGTTTGAGACCGTAGAGAGACCGCTGTAGGTGACACACATGACCGGGATGCAACGGATCTTCATACCCTGGTGGTTGCTTCATGTATACAGTCTCGGGGAGATGGCCATTAAGAAAGGCATTGTGGACGTCGAGCTGACGTAGGGTCCATGAGTGAGACACAGCAAAAGATAACAACAGTCGTACTGTAGTAGGTTTCACAACCGGACTATAAGTATCAAAGTAGTCTTCGCCTGCAACCTGATTGAAACCTTTGGCGACAAGGCGAGCTTTGTATCGATCGATAGTGCCATCGGCTTTGTACTTAGTGCGAAAAACCCATTTGCAGCCAATAATATTCATGTTTGGTGTTGGCGGTATGAGCTTCCAGGTGTTGTTATGTAACAGCGCATTGAATTCCTGATCCATCGCATCCCGCCAGTGTGGATGTCCAATAGCCTGGGAGTAACAGGTTGGATCAGTAGATGTGTGAAGCGCATAGAACTGCTCGCCTGTGCCCTTTGTTTTTCGGCGTGTGCGCATGGCATGTGTGCCGTCACGTGTTGTCGTAGTATTAGTGGAGGACACCGGTTCCTGTGAATCAGGTTGAGTAGCGGAGGAGGACGTTGGAACAAAAGCTGGGTCCGTGGGAGTCGTAGCAGACATAGCTGGGCTATCAGTGGATGGTATAGTTGGTTGAGTGAGAACCGGTACTATGGCCCACGGCACGGGTGGTGGTGCTGAATTGAGCCGAGTAACCTCCTGTGTAGCAAATGGAAAAATATGTTCAGCAAACCGCACATGGCGACAGATAAAGATTTTCCCAGTGTTTGGGTAAAGACAACAGTATCCCCTATAGTCAAGCGGGTAACCTAAAAAGACACAAGGAGCCGACCTATACTCGATTTTGTGACGATTATAAGGTCGAAGGTATGGGTAGCACCGACACCCAAAAACACGGAAGAAGGTATACGGCGGTGTTGAATTGAATAGCTTTGAGTAGGGACTGACAAAGTGTAGGGCAGCAGAAGGAAGGCAGTTGATTAAGTAGGCGGCAGTCTCAAAGGCATAATCCCAATATTTAATCGGGGTGGAGCTTTCGGCTAGTAACGCGAGACCTGTTTCTACTATGTGACGATTTCGTCGTTCTACCCTCCCATTTTGTTCATGCGTGTAGGCACATGACTGTCTGTGTATTATCCCGAGAGTTTGAAAAAGAGCATGTAGGTGACGATATTCTCCACCTAGATCAGACTGGATGGCTTTGATAGAACGCGAAAACCAACGTTCTACCATTGCCCGAAACAAATTAAAAACTTTATATATATCAGTTTTTACCCGTAAGGGATAAAACCAGGTGAACCGTGAATAATCATCCACGAACAGTACAAAATATCGATGTCCAGAATCAGAAATAACAGGGGAAGGGCCCCAAACATCAGTAAAAATTAAATCTAACACATCATTGCTACTGCCGGGAACCCTATCTAAAGGAAAACGGGAAGATTTCCCAAGATGACAGGAACTACAATCTGAAACAGAATTAAATTTATTTGAGGTTACAGGGCAGTTTTTCAAGACACGTTGTTGGACTTGGTGATGTGGGTGACCGAGACGCCGATGCCAGACATCACACGAGGCACGGGCAGACAGAAACGCTTTATGACTCGGAGGTAGCAGCAACTGATAAAGCCCAGCTACAGAAGATCCTTTAAGAAGAGTTTCCCGAGTGGTGCAATCCTTCACAAAAAACGAATTTCTATGAAACTCAAAGAAAACGTTATTTTCGTTAGTGAACCGGTGTACAGATAATAAAGGAAGTGATAACTTAGGCACATGCAAGACATTGGACATATGTAACTTGTGTATAGGGGATTTAATAACCGTGCGACCGACACCGAAAATACCCAAACCTGCGCCGTTTCCCACTTTAAGGACGTCGGTTCCAGTGTATTGATCGGTATGATCCAGCATGGTCGCATCCGGCGTGGCATGGGTCGAAGCCCCGGTGTCCGGGTACCAAGCTTCAGCGGTGGTCGCTACACCTGAGTCGCCTGGGAAAGCCGCATGAGCATTCGCCGTCGGTCTGTCGTCGTAGCGCCGGAAGCAGTTCACCGCGCTATGGCCATTGGCGCGGCAGATCTGACATCGGGGAACACCATTACGTCCGCCACGTCCGTTGCCTCGGCCATTACCACGACCGTTACGGCCACCTCGGCGACCTCCTGAACCGCGGCCATTACCGCGGCTGTTCCCTGCGTAAAACGCCGCCGGAGAGTTCTGCAACGTCGAAGGATCGGCAACGGCAAAGTCATCCGAATGGATGAATTCCTGTGCTCGGAGATGATCCGCCAGTTGAGCAAGGGACACCGGCGTACCAGGGGTGGTCAGCGAGCTCGCCATAGCTCGGAACTCCGGCCGCAGACCTTTGAGCACGTAAAGGATCTGCTCATCCGACGAGAGGGGACGGCCGGCGAGCGATAGGGCTTCGACGAGGACTTGCGCCTGGCCCAAGTATTCTGCCGGCGAGAGACTCCCTTGCCGCAACATCTGAAATTGCCCCAGCAGGCTAAGGCAGCGCGACCGCGATGAAGAGGCGAAGGCGGTGGTGATTGACTCCTAGACGTCGCGCGACGTATCCTTGCCGACTGCAAGGTACATGACTTCCGTGGTGAGGGACGAGACGATCAGCGAGAGGATGGCCTGATCTTGCTGAACCCACGGAAGGTATGCCGGATTCGGAACGGTGACTGGCGGAGTCGCAGAGGACGTTGCGTCGGCGACGATGGCCGGCGGAGGGCACGGCAGCGTACCATCGACGTACCCGACGAGATTCTGACTACGGAGGAATGGCAGAATCTGAGTTCGCCAATATAGATAATTACATGAGTCAAGTTTGATGGAGACGCAATGGTGACTGGGCTGGAGAACCGTCGCCGGCGGTAAGGGTGCGGCGACTGTTGGGGTAAGGGCTCCGGTGGTTTGAGGGTTCATAGTTGCGTCGTATGGAAAATTCGAACAGAGAGGGTGAGAAGGTAAGGTTCGAACCTGTCGTCTGATACCAAATGAGAATGACGTAATTCAATTCACGAAACGTTACACAGGAAAGAGTCCTATACAAAGGCAAACTACAAACTCTCCTAATCACAAGGAGTTCAGTATTGACCATCTAACAGCCATTCAACTCTAAACATTATAATATAAAATAACAGACCATAATAGAAACATTAACATTATTCACAGTTTTTTTGTTGTTGTTGTTGTTGTTGTTATAATTATTATTTTTATTATTGTTGTCATTGTTGTTGTTCACTGCTAAAAGTTATGAATTTTCCGACCACCTAAAAGTGGTCGGAAATGGCCTAAATCTGGTCAGAAATCCATGTTCCAACCATTTTAGGTTTCCGAAAAAACCACTCTCGCAAGTGGTCGAAAATAGCGTCCAATATTCTAAAGTGGTCGGTAAAAACGATCCCCAAAAAGATTGGTGGATTTCGAAATGAGTTAATACCAATTTTGGTCCCTCGACTATGGCGGAATACTTGATTTTGTCCCATAGAATTAAAAGTACCCAATTTAGTCCTCTAACTTGTAAAATTATGCTCAATTTGATCCTCCGTTACAATTTCCATCCACC
The DNA here is from genome assembly GCA_002525835.2 of Ipomoea batatas. Taxonomy (NCBI): domain Eukaryota; kingdom Viridiplantae; phylum Streptophyta; class Magnoliopsida; order Solanales; family Convolvulaceae; genus Ipomoea; species Ipomoea batatas. The sequence goes on along the minus strand of CM008332.1, from coordinate 37,205,290 downwards.
AGCCGTTAAAAATGGGGGCAAAATCGTCATTTTCAATAGTCGATGGACCAAAATGGGTACTTATTATTATTATTATTATTATTATTATTATTATTATTAACCGAAGTTTTTAAAACTTTAACCGTTAATCGAGCCGACTTGAAATTGTTTTCTATTAATTGGTTGGTTAACACAAGGTCTTGACTGAGCTGCATGTATTTAAAATTTTAAACAATGAATTGTTAATTTTCTCTAATCTTTTATAGTATGTGCACATGGCACATGGTCTGGGCTGAGCTGCATGTATTTAAACAATGAATTGTTAATTTTCTCTAATCTTTTATAATATGTGCACATGGCACATGCATCTAAATTTCGATTGGATACAAAACAAACCTATATATTATTGTATTGTTTATTTTTGCACCATAACTTGTTAATGTTTAATATTTATATATTAATTCTACTTGATGGGACTTTAATTTATTGTCGAATCTCAGCTTAATTAAGAAGATCCGTCAACTCCTATATTATAAATTTACAATATGCAAACTTGAAAAGTGTAAAATATTTGGTTAAAAAAAAATAGCTATTATTTTTCTTCTTCAATAACTGTTGCGTGTATGATCCACTTTGTCAAATAAAAAACATGTTGTCAACGCCAAGGCCAAGTCCAAGTCAAATTAACTCTCAACAATTATGGATTGGTTGTTGGAAAAAATGAGCTAAATGGTTATTTAAAGAGGTAATTTTGTGGTATAGTTTTCACTTTTCAGTGTGATTCACATATAATTTAGATCTGAGTTAAAGTATATTCAAATTCTTTTTATGTGAGATGCATGTGTAATTTGATATATTTAATGTTCAAAATAGAATAGTGACTGGATGAGAAATTAATTCACAAAGTATATCCATTTAAATGGTGAAAAATGGAGTTTGAAAGATTTTTAAATAACATTTGTCTCACATCCTAAAAAGGAATTTGGGTTTGTAGTAGTAGATATATACAATTTCACTTTTTTAGAAAGTTGATTTGTATTGTATAAAGATTTTTTCTCTTGCGAGTGGGCGGGCTGAGGGAGGCGAACCAAATCTCAAAATGAATCTAAAAAGATTTAGTTCGTGTGCACGACACACCCGAATTCCATTGAAAATTGGCAACCCATGAGGCATAAATTATGCCAAACTTGTGTACATTTTTATAACTGTGAAGAACAAAGTGTTGCTACTTAGAGCAGCACAAGTTACACTAAACTATGTTGCTAGAAGCATCAAAGGTTGTTCAATGTTCACGAACTCCTACTCGAAGCAGCACAAGTAGCGCAGACCTCTTCTATTCGAAGCATCAATTATTTTCGTGCTCAGATATCCACATGCACGAAAGTACTCCGGCCGGTTTTTATTTATTTATTTATTTAATATTTCTTTTTTTTTTTTTTAATATTTCTAGGTTGTGTTTTGTTAAATTTCCTATTAAGAATTAGACAATTATTACTGTCTAAAACAACTAAAATAGGGAGTGAATAATGATTCAGAATCAAAGACATCATTAAGGAATGCCTACAAACCTATGATTACCTTTCGGGGCAGACAGTTAATTATCATAAGTCTAGTGTGTGTTTTAATAAGAATATGGGGGCTGGAGATCGATAGGGAGGCGATTGTTGCTTTGTCGGGCGTTACCTAGCGTCCCAACTTCGGGAAATATTTTGGGTTACCATCTTTCCCAGGGAGGAATAAGAGGTTAGTTTTCTGGCTCATACATTGTGGACAAGATAAAATAGAGAATTGGTTTATGGAATAAAAGGTTGTTATCTCAAGCTAGTAAGGAAGTACTCAAGAGTGTGGTACAGGTCATGCCCACTTTCTCTATGAGTATTTTTTTTTGCTAGTTATAATGCATACAATATAAAATTAAACTAATGTCAAATATGAAAACTAAAAAAAATTGAATAATTAATATAATATTTAAGTTAATTAATATAAAAAATTTGAATAATTAATATGATTAGTTACAGAACTAATTATGATTAATTCTAATAATTTTCAATTTGCTTAAATTTGCATGTTCTGTGTCAGGGAGTTAATATTTTCGTGCTCAGATATCCACATGGACCACATGCACGAAAATACTCCAGTTTTTTTTTTTTTTTTTAAATATTTCTAGGCTGTGTTTTCTTATAATAATAATAATAATTATTATTATTATTAGAATAAATGACTATTTTAGTTCAGTAATTATACCTTATTGTAGACTCGGCTCATGAGTTATTAATATATACAAATTTTTCACTTTAGTTATGTGTTAAGTGGTAATTTTATTCCACTACTAACAAATTATGTTATAATGCATATTAAATTTCTAAATTATTGAGGTACAACATAATCATTTTTATTTATATCATTTTATATTAAATAATTAATTAATCATTAAGTTTGACAAACACATTTTTTGTCATGGGAGTGTAGCTAAAAATTAACATTACACTTCAAATTCTCAAATTATTGAAAGACGTACATTAGTTATTTCATAGTGTTTTCTCAAATTCCCTCAACTAAATCTTTATATATACACATTTTTTTATGTCAAGCACTTTGTACTTAGATAGTATGTAGTCTCTCTCATATGGAGGTCATGCGATCAAGTCTTAGTGAATGCGATATTTTGTTGGTGATGTCTTGTTGCAAATAGGAAATTGAAAATGCAATTGTGATATAACCACTACTTTTTTTTTTTCTTTTTTTTAAAGAAAATGGAAATGACATATATATATATATATATATATATATATATATGAATTGAAAGTGTTTATAGATTGAAGACACGCTCTAACTTATTGGCATGAAAACAAAAATATATTTAAATTCGTAATACTTTTTTCAACTAGTAATATTTAGTTATCTTAGAAACCAAAACAATTTTGAATTTTTAGCTACACCTCAATGGTAAAAAAATGTGTCTGTAAAACTCAACAACTAATTAATTATTTAAAACAAAATGATACAAATTAAAAATGACAAAGTATCCCTCAATAATTTGGAAATTTAAAATGCATTATTAATATTTGTTTGCTAGACACAAAGAACATGCTAGAAAAAATGTCAACTGCATTTATGTTTTAAAAAAAGAAGAAGGGTGAATTGGAATTTATTTGTTTGCTAGACACAAAGAACATGCTAGAAAAAATGTCAACTGCATTTATCTTTAAAAAAAAAGGGTGAATTGGAATTTATTTGTTTGCTAGTCCACTTTGTGTCGACAAGTTTGAGCAACAAATTTATTTATTTTGCAGTTGTGTGTACACTCTCTATAAATAGACTCCAAAGCCAATATCTCATTCTCCACAGCTTAGAGATTGAGTTTCTGCAATACATACAGAAATAATTAATTATATATAGTTTGTAGAAGCTAAAATAAGAGTGAGTCATGGCTTGTGTTGCATTAACTTCTTTGATGCGAACACTAGAGCTTGAGTTCCTGCAACCCAATCCCCGTGTGATTCTAAATGAAAAACAACCTATCCAGTCTCTCAGCAAAAAACTCACCTTTTTGCAAACGTTTCTTGAGGAATCTGAGAAGAAAGCCCAGGATTCTGTGGAGCTGAAGGATCTGATAGCAAGAATTAGAGGAGTAGCTCTGGAAGCAGAATATGAGATTGAAGCAGAGGTACAAGGGGATGGTGGTCCAATGATGACAAATTTTAGACTAGCTCTGGAAGCTGCAGAATCTGACATTGAAGCAGAGCTAGTAGAGATTCATCATCAGATGCTGGATCTAACCTTGAGGCGCGTACTTGAAGATGTTGAACATCTGATCCTGATGATTCAGGCACGAATAGTAGCAAAAGGTTTGCCAGAGAAGAAGAGTTCATCATCATCATCATCGTCTGCAGGTCAATCATCCGCTTCAAAATTTGAAGACACCATGGTAGGGCAAACCGAGGAATTCGAGGAGTTCAAGAAAAAGCTTCTATCCTCCTCTAATAAACCATTGCAAGTTATGTCCCTTGTCGGTATGGGAGGTATTGGCAAGACGACATTTGCAAGAAAACTTGCTAATGATTCTGCAGTCAAGGGCCACTTTGACTGTTGTGGTTGGGCAACCATGTCTCAAGAGCATAATAAGAGGCAAGTGCTCCTTCAACTGTGTCGTTCCGTTATGCCAATGCGCGGTGACATTAACACTCTGAACGATGGTGAGCTAGCAGCACAACTGCGCAAAAGTTTACTGGGCCACAGATATCTCATTATTGTGGATGACATATGGACTAAAGGCGCATGGGATGATGTGAAGGGATGCTTTCCAAGTGAGGTTCAAAACATCGGCAGTCAAATACTATTGACTACTCGACTCGAAGAGGTATCAAAATATGCTTGTTCAGATAATTTACATGACATGCGCTTCTTAAATTGTGATGAAAGTTGGAGTTTGTTTTGTCAAAAGTTTTTGATAAGAGAAAGTTTGAACCTAGAATTTGAAAGGATAGGGAGGAAGAT
>CM008332.1:37181807-37191837 GCA_002525835.2 Ipomoea batatas | reverse complement strand
CTGAGATAATATTATCCAATAGGGGTTTCATTCTATTCGCCACCATCTTGGCCATGATCTTATAGACCACATTACACAGGGCAATGGGTCGCAAATCAGAGACCAACTCCGGTAAATTCTTCTCGGGGATTAAAACAACATTAGTATTGTTTAAGTTATTCGGGAAAGAGCAATTGTTCAAACAATTCAGCACAAAGCCAGTGACATCCTCCCCCACTACATCCCAATAATGTTGATAGAATCCTGGATTCATTCCGTCAGGCCCTGGAGCCTTATCGGGGAACATTGAAAATAAAGCAGACTTCACCTCCTCCGGCTGAAAAGGTCTAAGCAAAACATCATTCTGTTCTAGGGTAACTCGAGGCATCACAGATGAAGCAAAGGAGTCCATAGTCGAAACAGAATTGGATGATGCAAAAATCTCACCAAAATAATTAAGAACAAGAGTATTCAACTCATCATCCTCCACCCACACACTAGAATCATTCTTTAAACGAGATAAAGTATTTTTCTTTTTGCGAGCAGAGGCATACCTGTGAAAGAATTTGGTATTAGCATCCGCATTCTGCAACCAATGTTGTTTTGCTCTCTGCCTCCAGAAAGACTCCTCCTGCTTCTCCAATAGGCACAACTCAGCTTCCAGCTCTTGATATTTAGATAAGGAATCCGAATCAAGACAACCATGTAGCTGAGCCTGCTCCTTCTTCAACTGCCTGATCTTCTCCCCAAACTTATGAAAATGATCGCCACCCCAACTGTGTAATTTTTTGCCACAGTGATGTAGACAATCCATTAGGCCACCACCTCTCCCCTCCTGCCACGCAACCTCAACCTGCTGTCTACAGCCTTCATCATATACCCAAGCCATCTCAAATCTGAACTGCTTGTGTATGCCGGAAGAAAACCCACACTCCTTCACCCCCAAAAAGAGGGCAGAATGATCAGAATTGCGAGTAAGAATATTAGAGACAGTAGCAGCTGGGAGGGAGTCACACCAATCCGCACGAGCCAGAACTTTGTCAAGCCGCTCCTCCATCCAATCCTGGGTGCCCTTCCCCTTCCCCAAGTGAATTGGTGACCGTGCATGGGTAATTGGATTAATCCACAATCATCAAGAGTCTCCCCGAAACCGCGTAGAAGACCATCTGGGTGTGGGTTTCCTCCTCTTTTCTCATGCTGAAACAAAATATCATTAAAATCCCCGAGCACAACCCATGGCAGAGATGATCTCCCCGCCAAAGTTCTCAAGAGATCCCAAGCAGCATTCCTACGACTCCTCTCCGGAAAACCATAGAAACCAGTCATTCTCCATGTCCCTAAACCAATCACACAGACCTCAACATCAACATGATTAGATGAAAAACTCAATAGTCTAGCAGTATTGTTTCTTCTCCAAAATAAAGCCAAACCACCGCTACGGCCAACAGAATCAACATAAAACAAACCCTCAAAGCCAATCTTAACCCGGAGCCGTTCTGCATGTTCTCGACTCACTTTAGTCTCCATGAGGAAGACAAACTCAGGCTTCTTACGGGACACTAAGTCCACAACTTCGCGAATTGTTCGTGGATTGCCCAAGCCACGACAGTTCCAACTCAAAGTACTCATGATGATGGGCGGGCCTGAGAAACAGCGCCCGCCACATGCAAGTTTTTTGGAACCTCGGCCATAACAACATCCACACTCCCTGACCCCTGACGCCTCGTACCACCACCCGAACCTTCCCGCCTCCGCTTGGATACAACAACTATTGGAACCTCAACATTATTGCGTTGCGGTACTACTACCACCGCCGATTGCGACTCCCGGCCGATCGAAGCAGAACCAGACCCGTCCTCCATCCGCGGCCGTCCCCCTACCGGCACAAGCCAACTGTCACCGACCCCCCGTGGTCCCCGACGCAAACCCGCACGCAGATCAGGGCCGAAAGGGTACTGCTCAATCGGGATCCTTGCCTCACGAGCTTTCAAGCAGAATTTATGCACATGGCCCATCATTCCACAGAAAAAACAATAGTTGTGCAGACGTTCATACTTGAAAGTAACCCAGCACCACGATTTATCTCGCTTTAACAACTTCATGTGCCTCTTGATCGGTTTATCAACTGGCAAAGCTACCCGAATACGATAAAAATCTAGCCAAGGTGCATCCGAAAAACGCTCATCATGTTTCACGAACACCCCGAGAAAGTTGCCGATTTGCTCAAGAATCAAGCTTGACGTGTATCCAAACGGTAATCCATGCAACTGCACCCACATATCAACCGAATCGAGTACAACGTTCCCTGGTAACATACCCTCCGGCACAGCCCTACAGACTAGGGTATGATTCTCATACGACCATGGGCCGTCATTCAACACATACTGCAGATCCGATTCATGAAAGAACACAAACATGAATAGGTTCGGTTGAAGCTCAGTAACTTGGACTCCCCTTACCGGTTGCCAGACAGAAGTTAGGACCTGTCGCATGTATTCAAGTTTAATAAGCTTCGACGTCAAAAACCGACCCACCATCGGCCATGTTTCATGCACGCCGTCAACCCCCTCTCCTGCGCCTTCAAGAACGGGTTCGAAAGCCGTTTCTTCCTCCTCCAATGCCATGTCTGCCCACCGAGTTGCAAGTCTGCCCACGTCTTCGTCTTCCCCAGTCGCCATAATCACGTCAACGAAGAAAACAATGAAGAAAACCGACACAGCTGCCGGAAAAAACCAAAGGAATAGTCGGAAAACCCTAGTACGAACTAGGAGAGAAGAGAAACCCTAGAAACCCTAGGGAGAACGGGATGAACATGTTAATTTTGATTTAATTGCATAATTTTATAATGTTTAGGAATCCAATTATAATTTTGAGTTGGATGAATCAATTGAATTTTCCTGTGTATAGTTTATTTGAGCATTATTTCTAACAATTTCTAGTTAAAATGAGCTCACCAGATGTAAAAAGTTGTGAAGTTAATATTATCAACTCCAAAATTCAAATTTAAATCAATAAACAATTACAAATGCAACTACGACCAGGTACGGATGGCAACTAAATTTCAACTTTATTCAAAAGTTTATCTAAAAACAAATAATATTTTAAAATGATTTTTCCAATTAATTATTTGTTAGCCAAAAGGGATTGATTCAAGTCAACATTACAATTTTCCAAATCTGAAGATTCACAAATTGTAATTGCTTTTTGGTCATCCTGTAATTTATTTGCACCATGGTCCTCGGCTTTTCCCCAGAGTACCACATATAGCCCAACTATTACAGCAACCGCTCCCGCCATGCTGTCAAAGAAAATAACAATCCTTGACTTCAAAATTTACCGGATAAAAGTTAATGTCATATGGGGTCTTATAAGTATATTAATTTTGTCCCGTTTATTTCTAAACTTTTAAATTGATCACTCGTGGTCTTTCGACTTTTAAATTGTTATCGTTCATGGTCTAAGTTAACAACTCATGGTCCCTCAACTTTCAAAATGTGACCAATCGTGGTTCTCCTAGAAGAACCACGACTGGTTAAAATTTGATAGTTGAAGGACTATTGATGGTTGACTTGGACCACAGATGATAACAATTTAAAAAGTCGAAGGATCACATGTGGTCATTTTGAAAATTTAAGACTAAACATTGCAAAATCATTATACTCATAGGACCATAGATAATATTAACTCGGAAAAAAAAATATATATTCTCAATTTTGTACCATCAATTTTGTGAACTATTTTTTAAATCATTTTTTAATATAATTAACTCATGGTAAAATCTACTAGTATACAAGTAAATAATAAATAAAAAAGTTCTAAAAATAGACAGTCATCCAAAGAATGAAAATATACAGTCTTTAAAAAAAAAAAAAGCAATGATATACACTAGTAACGTTTAGAAGAATAAAATCTGAATTGAAACTTTATGAAATCTTAAATACTAAAATAATTTCAAGATGAAAAAAGTATTATAAATAGAATTTCTTAGAGTTATATAATATACCTGCCAGCGTACATTTCTTCGTGCATAAAGAGAGAGGCGTAGACAGTTACAATGACGGTGCATAAAGGATTGAACATTGCTGAGAAGAGTGGGCCCCTTCTTGATATGCACCATGCTTGCCCAAAGAATGATACGGCTGATGAAAATCCCTGCAGTTTATTTTACAAAAATAGCAATAGCTGCTAATTGATTTAGTTAATGCGTTTAAATAATTGATAGTATTAATTAATTGTAAAAGAATATTTAATAAATTAACTGATAAGCTAAATATTTGATATCATTTAGTAATCATTGAGGGAGTTCAATTTTGGCCATTTATTTATAAGATGCTATTATTTTATTTAAATTACATTATCAACATTTTACATTATTCTACATATTTCAAATAATTTATATAAAAAATAAATTAACAACTAATAATAACCATATGATTATCAAACTAATACGGAGTAATTAATTAAAACAGTAATGAATTTTTAAAAGAAAAATTTTCTTCAAGTGTTCTCTCGTTATGAATGTTATGTACTATGTAAACGAGTCTAGTTGATCCTGAATAGTCAAAGCTTGGCATTCTGTTCGATTTAAAAATTGAAGTTTGAACTCTAATTTTTTGACAAATCATAAACTACAAGAGAGTAATTAAAAAATAATTGTGTTGAGAAAATAAAGGTAAGATTGAAATATTTGTTAAAGGTAGTGGATTAATTACTTACCGTGTAGAGACAGGAAATAAGTTGAAGATTTGAATCTAATTTCCAAACACTGGCAATATCAGGTTCTATGAAGAATGTGAGAATTGCAGATTGCACTGCTGCAATCAAGCATAGCCAGGCTGTTAAAGATAGATGATCTGGGTAGCATTTTGAAGCTGCCACCTGTTTCATATTCGACCATATGCCCATAATTAATTTAATTAACGTCTAAGAATGAGTTAATACTCAAAATAGTCCTCTGCTGTGGTGGTTACGTTTTTCTCGATTTCATCCTAAACAACTTTTGTTACCCAATGTTGTTCCAGACTTGTGTGTTTTTCTCAATGTAGTCGTTATTCAGTCCAATTGGTGTTAAATAGAGGGACAGTTTGGTAATTGTAATACATGCCTCTCATTTACTCTCCCAAACTAACATGGAAAACCCCATCTTTTACAAAGGATTAACATTTGCTAGTAGAGAATAGTTTAAAGAAGCTATAGAGAATTATGACATTAAGAATGAGAAAGATCTGATATTTAAAAAGAATGACAAATTGAAGAGGGTGAAAGACGGTAAATGAGAAGCAAATATTAAAATTACCAAATTGCCCCTTTATTTAACACCAATCAGAAGGAATAACAAATGGAAGATTACATTGAGCAAAACTTACAAATCTTGGACTACATTAGATCACGGAAGTCATTTAGGACGAAATCAATAAAAATCACAATAGGACGATTTTGAGTATTAACTCTCTAATAATTGATATTAAGATTAAGGTAATCCTATATATTAGTAAGGAAAATTTATGAATGAAAGGGGAATTAGAAATTCCATATCCCCTGGCCTTTTAGGAAAATTGGATTATTAAATTATATTTGTGATAATGATAATATTAATACCTGCAAAACAAGCCAAAATGACCAGCAAATTGTGCTTGCAAAGAGCAATAAACAACCAAGCAACCAGGAAGTCCATTTTTCATCACCTCCTCCCATCATTATCCCACCAAATGTTACTATAAATTCTGCATTCAATAGCTTTGGCCCTTTCACTAATGCCATGCCAATTGCTCCAACTACACATATCACTGTGCCAAACATCTTTGCCATGCTTCTCACACTTCTCATATGCACTTTCTCTAATCTAATACATATATAATCACAAATTTAGTAATACTACTTAACAGTACCACAACTATAGCTTATCACTGCGCCAAAAGCTATAGCTGACAGCGAATGCGTAACTTTAATTTATTTCCTTATATATTGTTACATTTTCAAAAGGCAAGATGCTGGACTTGGCCTTTTACCGGCCTCCGCCTAACATAAATTGTGTTTGATTGGTTATATCTATTCAAAAAGTCTTATAATTTAACCCTATTATTCCAAATTCAACTTAAAAGTAAATATGGTAATTAGATGCTAAAATGCTTACCCTATGGCCCATGCCATTAGAAAGGTGACAGCAGGAACAAGATTTCCTGTTGCACTTGCGGTTGAGGATGAGGCCAAGTATATACCCTCAAAATAAATGTTCTGATTGATTGTTACACTGCCAAAATTTCATATTAATCAAATTAATATTGAATTTATTTGACAGTGGAGAAAAAAGAAATATATATATATATTATGAATTAATTTACATACTTACCCTATGAGTGCCAACAAAAAAATTAACCAAAAGCTCTTCCATCCCATGCAACAAGAACTTGTGTTCCTCCTGTATCGGATATATAGAGACAATTAACAAAATTGTTCAGTATTATTTTAATTACCTCTTGGTGTTTAGAAATGCAAGCAAGTAAAATCCCCATCTTGAATGATATGATACAACATAAAAGTAGTATACTTATGTTTAAATCCGAAACCTAGGGCCCCTCACCCCTGCCCTAGGGATTGTAAGAGGAGGTAAATCTTAGGGTTGGTAGGGTCTGAGTGTTTGCTTTTTGCCCCAAAGTTGAGTTCATTCCCTAATGAGGATTTTGAACTTGGGCATTTGTTGGGTCACTGCACACACTTAACCTTTCGACCTCTGAGTTATGTCCCGGGGCACAATAGTAGTATACTTTTTTGTGGTGATGAAGAAAACCTACGATCACTATTCCGAGAGTACTATGCACTGGGTAAACTCCGCCTTGTGGCCCTAGCCAGCAAAGGATCATAAGGAGGTTAACAACCTAAGTTATTCATAGCTGATCGGCTCAAACTAAAAAAACTAATATTCAAACTCATGACCTTGTAGTTACAAGTTTGTATACTTGATTGTATGTGATACTATTCTCATGCATATTAGTAGGTCATACTATACCTTGAAGAAACATATGCAACAGGAGCAATGAGCAAGAAGGCTATGGTTTGCCTATAAACCACAAAGACCGTAGAGCTCATCCCTTGTAAAAGTGAAGCTCTAATGGAGAGAGTCACCCCTGCATACATGCATTGCATGCCCACCATGGCAATTGTAGGCTTGTGATTTTGCAAACCCATTTGCCTTTAATTTTCCCTTTGGATGATTGAATTGGACTACCTCATATATGGTCTCTCTCTCTCTATATATATATACACATGTCGACCTTAATTATATGCATTATATTAATATTTGTATTTTATTGACAAGCGCAGCTGTCCCTAGCTCGGATAGATCCAATTCAGCCGAGATGTAGTGTTTGTGATTATCTACATGATGCAACTCCACCTCTTACATAGATTTTTAAATACCAAAGTATTTAACTTTATACCAATTCAGCAGCTTCTAAGAAGGAAAAATCATCTTTTTTTTTTTAATATAGTTACACACTTATTATTACGTAAATATAGAGATCGTTGAATATCACCCATCATTATTCCATGGACCAGGATCCACGCAACCATTAATAAAAAGTACATTTTTAATATACTAAAAGTACATTATTTTAATGTTAAAAAGTAGATGAATAAAAATGTAATGAGTTTTATAATTACTATAAAGGATTCAATTCTAATAATAAAATAACAAAAATCGACAAACAAACATAATAATAGGTGTCAAAATTCATAATATATACAAAATTCCACAACCAAACACCACTTCAATTTATACAAATATTATATTTTCTATGAATATATCGTATCCCACCGCAATAATTTGAAGTTCAATCAAGTGATAAAGCTCTAGTACTGAAGCTTCCGGCGGCTACTACTGAGGTGTAATACCAAATACTCCCATTGTTTTCAAGGTGGCACGTGAGTCCTAATAATTGTATAGGATATATATGTTATATCGATTTTAATATAATTTTTATGCATATAATAATTTAATGTTATTCTCAACTTTGGCAAAGACAGCCATTCTTAGTTCTTACTATGTAAGTCAATTCAAATCATATTAATTTTTAAAATTATGTTAAAGAAATAATTAAAAGTGTACAAATATTTCAATTTTTGTATTAAATTATCAATTTTAAATGATTTGAACATAATTGGCACATCCCTCAAAGGTTTGAGGTTCCCCTCTAGGGGTGTCAAGGTGGACCGAAACTCGCGGGCCAGTCCTAAATTGCTCTGCGGTGGAACGAGTTAGGGCCTAGAGATTTTAGCCTACGAAAATGTGAGCCTTGTTTGCTTGACCCTCACGGGTTGGCGGGCTAGCCCGACGGCTTCCCTCTCTCTCTCTCCCTATATATATATATATATTCACATATACACAATATTAAAATTTTAAGAAAATGTAATTAAATTTGTTTAAAATTTTAAACACTGAAAAATTTAATATTATTTAGGTTAAATTATTTGAATATAAAATAGTAATATAATATATAATTTTTTTTATTTTTTAAGTTAGGCCCGCGGGACGCACGAGCCCGCATGAGATGGGTTAGGGTTGCATACTTCTTAGCCCGCTAGCCGGTCCATATTGACACCCTATTCCCTTGCCCGAATAAGCCTATTCAAAATACCATGAACTTTAGAAATATAGCTATTTTCAACTAGACCTAATAATAATTCAATTCGTATTTTATGTTCATTTTCATGTCATGTTTAAATTATTTAAATAGGTGACTAATGGGCTTGAGCTCTTATATAAATAGACTAGTTAAGTTTAATGAACCGATAATACAAACTTGAATACCAATCTAAAATGTGTTAATATAACACGACACAACACGATAGAATAATGAGTTACAAATTACGTACATGGATTAACATGACTTGAATAGATATGGTAATCTATTAACTTGAATTGAATTCTTTTACTTAAAGAGAAATTTGAAATTTTTATTTTGTGATGTAGAAAAAAGGGGTTTTTTTTTAGGTCTTACATGACCATGAAGACTTGATTTTATCTCAAAAGAAAAAGAATATCGAAGGCATTCTACACCGAGCGGGTATGTGTAATATGACAGTAAACCTACTGGAACACCTTTGATGCTTCAACATTTGTTTCAACCACTTGTACCTTGTTAGATGATCTTAAACCTATTGGAACACCTTTGACTCGACCTGATGTAAGTTTTGCAATAAATAAACAATGTCAACATATGCATGCTCCTACTAAAGGTCATTCGCTTTCATTGCTTTGGTATATATGTTACTCTTTATTGTGGTATTCGTTTTACTAAATTTGCCTCTATGGATATTCATGTGTATAGCTAAGGTACCTTAGTTCGTTAGCATCTCTTGTTAATGAATTGGTCGTTAGCGTCTCTTTTTAATGAATTGGTTGTACTGTTCTTGCAACTGTTGCTAACTTGGTAGCTACATACCTATTTGAGTGCTAATTAATACGTAGTACTATTTTTCATGGACGAACAAAACATGTTGAGATTGACTATCACTATGTTCATGACAAAGTTGCCTCCGCAAGCAATTATACAAGTAAACTTCATCCTCACTAAGGATAAAATAGCTAATATTTTCACCAAAGCTTTGGCTTTTTCAGGTCCAGTGTGTTGCGTGACAAGCTTCGTATTACTTCTCGCTATCCTTTAGCTTAAGGGGGAGTATTAGGAATCCTTTAGCCTAAGAGGGAGTATTAGGAATACTACTTGTATAAAAAATGTACTATCTATCAAGTGATTGAGTTTGATTATATTGTATTTCCTTATAGGGTTTGTATTCCTATTAGAATGTATACATACTCCTTATATATACCTTGGACATATCATTGCATAATCAATACACATAAAATCTCATTCTACATACTCTCATAGAGTATAATTCTCCTACATGAAAGTCACAAATTCAATTCTTTTAGACAATCTCTCAGCCAAAATCAATATACATGATTTTCTGACTACAATTTATCTCACTGCCAAATAATAGGACTGAAGTTTCCCTCATCGCCGCCTAAAAAACATTATTTAAAAGAAAAAAA
>CM008332.1:37149861-37174812 GCA_002525835.2 Ipomoea batatas | reverse complement strand
AAAAACCTCTCAACCAAACAATAACAATCACATACACATACTTTAAAAACCTGTCACTAAACACACCCTAAATTGACATATTTCGATTCCGTATACAAGAAAAACAATGCTTACACTACTGATTTCTATTAAAACAGTAGTACAAGTACCGTTTTTATGCTCATTTATACAATGTACTTTAAATTGAAATAGCAGACCCTCTCATCAGTATAATGAATTGAAAGAAAACAACCATCTATTTTTAATGTAACCTTTAATCACAGCATACGACTAACAATTAATAAAAAAAATCAATAGTTCATTATAAATGTAGCTTTTAATTACAATTGGATAAAAAAAAATACAATGGCACTACAACTATACTTTTTTTCATCTTAAAACACCTACAAATGGAAGAGGAAATACCGTTTTTTATCGTGCCGTCGATTCACCGTCAATTGGCCAAACTAACAAAACTTGTGGCCGAGGGAAACGCCATCCAGTCACCGCGCCGGTAAGCTGTCAACGAATCGCAGTAGAACAACGCCGACGCTGTCGTTACGAGAACAAAGCTGCCGGCGTTGATACGAGAGCAAAGCTACCGCCGTCAAAGAAGAGAGGAGAGAAGATGAAAGGAAAGGACGCTGCCGAACGCCGTCGAAGAAGAGATGAGCGGAAAGGAAAGCGGTCGGTGTCACGGTGGTGTGAGAGTGGAGGGTTAGGGTTTTTGATTTTGGTCAAAAAGATGAATGAAGTTGAAATGTTTCTGGGTAAAGAATTAAGGTGTGAAACAGTAAGCCCCCTACCCTAAAATAAGTGACCCGATCCAATTATTTACCATCAATGCCCACATTGAAGTTTGAACATGTGAATAGGGATGTCAATCGGGTAAATCCTGTCGGTTTCGCGCTAGCCTTGTCCGGTTGCCGGGCTCATCAAATTTGTACCGTCAATTAATTATTATTTTATTCTCGGATTTGGGCTAGCCCTAACCCTAAACCTCGGGTTGTCGGATTAATCAGACGGGCTAAATCATCTTAACTAAAACCAAAAATTTCGATAAAACGAGTCAAAGATCAATCGGATTCGAATTCAATAGAACGGGTCAAGTGATCAACCGGATCCAAATTCAAATTCGATAAATTAATAACATTACTAGTTACTACTTAAGTTAGTTAAGTACTTAGTAGTTAGTACTTAACTACTTACTGCTTAAATTTCAATTTCTTGTCATATGTACCCAAACAAGGATAATATAAATAAATAAATATTGGAAATGAGTTGATAGTGAATTGTGGGATTGGAAAGACATTTCTTTTATATCTAAAAATACATTACATGTATATCAAGTTTATTCACACTTTGAAAAGACATTTCTTTTATACCTAAAAATATATAGTAATTCACTAATTAAACATACAAATTTATAAGATATTTATAGATATTAATTTACAAATATTACAAATTAAAAAGTAAAGAATATTAATCTCCTAAATCCAATTATTCATGTTAGAGTCTCACAGATTGCATAATTCAATCAATACACTATACACATTCACAATTTAAAGCATTCAAAATTTCAAATTCGGTACCCACAGGCGGTTTAACCAGAGAAAGTACTCATGGGTGGTTTAGTCGGCCAAATTAATAAGAAAAAAAAAAAAGAACCTAAAGAAAATAGAAGTGAACTTACCTACTGCCCAACGGCCTACTCCGTCAACTGTACTTCGTGGAGACTAGAGTTGGACTCCTGGACAGCTGCTGACCTGCTGCTTGCTGGAAGTGGAGACACTAACAAATCAGAAATTTTAATTCAGGAAGTAAGCATACATTATGTAGTTTAAAGAATTAAAGTTCACTAGCATTGTAATAAATTAATACTCTGCTTATGTAGAAATTAGAATGTAGCAACTAGCAAGGCCAAGAAGAAAATTAAGCCTCTTATTGCTAGTTTAATAATTGAAAATTTTCCAATGAAAAAAAGTAATGACACACACATATAAAGGTTAAAAAATATGATGATTATGATGACAAGTATGATGATGATTATGATGAAAGGATTCCTCCCGTATTATTATGAAAATGATTATTTTCTTATGATGATAATATTGATCCCAAAGAAAGTTTTTAGAAAATTTATCTATACTTTGGCCACAACCTGTATTTTACTCTTGATATTATTTATTATGTTGAAAATGCTATTATGATATAAGAATACTGTTTACTTACCTTGGTGGTATTAATAATTTCATTACAATTTACTAGTTTTTTCATGTCATTAAACTCTTTTTTACTCAAAGTATTAAACCCCTTTTCTACCTACATTCATAAACATGTGAGCATGAAATATTTATTTTATAAACGAGTATATCTATATATGCTCCTCCGCATTAAGTGTGTTATCTTCTATTGTATATATGTTCTATATGCTACTTGATGATGTATAATGTGCTTATGTGTATCAAACCTACCTATTTTCTGATCTATATATGTATAAACTATTTTATAGGGTGGAGTGATTTATACTTTATACTTAGCCATTTATGCTAACATGTTGTTTTCTACTTATGTTTTATTAACCCCTTTTAGGTTTGGATTAATGTATCGAGAGTACGGTTATAAGCTTATGTTTGAATAGTATTTATTGTTTTAGTTTGATTTTAGTTAGTAGCTTTTGAGACTGTTATTATTTAATAGTGATGTGAGTTATGATTATAGACTCGAATAGATTTTATTGAAGTTAACCTTTTAGATTGTTTAGTATTGATGAATGGTTTGATGTTTATATATCTAGTTTGTAGAGTCCTTTATTGACCTTTTTGTAAGCATGCAAATGTTATTTGGAAGCTTTAGCCTTAGCAACTATCTGGGTATGGGTAGTTGTGGCGGTAACATTTCCCGATGTAGGCTTTGGATTCTGCTACAAGTGTTATATTTATACTAGGCTCAAATGTTAGAAAATTGAGGGTGTTACAAGTTGGTATTAGAGCCCTAGGTTGAAGTCATAGGGAGTGTTAATGATTGACTTTAAGAGCCTAGGAGTGACCATAAGATATAAGAGTTAACTATATAAGTTTAAGTTATGACTTAAGAATCAAATAAGCTTTGAGAATCTAAGTATAGAAATCTACGTTTGAGGCTTTAAGGTTTCAAAATATCTTTAAGGCTTTATGATCTCCTTTAGCTAGGATTGCTAATATCTTTAGGAATCGCAGTGAGATTGTGGGTTATATGTGTATGCTTGTTTTTATTATGTGTTGTGTTGTGTTTTGTTTGCTTAGAATTGTGGCTATTGCAGCCTAATGGTGTGCATCTCTCTCGTAAGTTCCTGTTTCTTGGTTAAGTGATTACTTGTTTTGGATTTCTTAAACCTGATAAAGAAGGCTACTTGCGGTTCGGAGTCAGCCATAGTAGTCCTCGTTCGAAATAATCGGTGTTTTCCCTCGTGCGGTATCATCTGCAAGATTTATGCTAATCACAAGAGTTGAAGATTATCTTCATGTAAAAGGAATAGAACGAAAACAAAGAAGATGATTGGATCTTAAGACATGAAGATTTTCAGTCGCGAAGAAAAGACAAGTAAAGATGTTGGTACACTAAGGAGAAGACAAATCACGCCAAGTGGATGCTCTTGGATCGATGGTGAAGAAATTTTCAAAGATTAAACTCGGAGATCTAAAGTTAAACTTAGAGTATGAAGGATTGGGACTTAAGGTTGGATTATACAAATGTGGAGGTGGTTCAATTTACCCTTGAAGAGATAAGGAATGGATGAGTTAGGAGATGTGGACTTGAAGATAATAAAGTCTAAGATGATGGGTGGAAACCTTGGATCTTTTTGGTATAGACAAAGATGTGAGTATTCGTTATAAAGATAAAGGGTGAGCAGTGATTTGGCAGTAAGCGGTGAAGCTTGAGGATTAAATAAGATGATGATAAGGTAAGGTGCGATTATTGTTGTTGTTATTGATGGAGATTAATTGTTAATGAAGGCATTAGATCATTTAAGAAATCAAGAAAGTAATAATGAAGTTGTTAATAATGGTGACGATTGGAATGTTGTTAATGATGGAATATGATGATTAATTATTTAATGGAGCTCGATTAGGGATTTAATGATAGTTGTGAGTTGATGATAGTAGAATATTGGTTTATGGACTAATGATAAGGAAGTGATAATGTCTTGATAGGATTAAACAATGAATAATGGGATGAATATGATTATGATGTTAATGTGATCAGTAGATTATGGTGATTAGTTGGTGACTAGGATAATGATTGAATAACGATGGTAATGATGTGATGAAGCATGATGATGGTGAAATAATAAAGAAGATGGATTATTATTAAGGTAATGAGAGGAGGATTATTGATGTTGCGATAAGAGTTAATTCCATCAATAGTCCTCCGACTATGTTGATTTTCTAAAATTAATCCCCGACTTTTAATTTGGACAGTTTAAGTCCCTTGACTTTCAAATTATTTCCAATGTTGGTTCTTTCGTCAAGTTTTGGTTAAGTTGAGGTCAAATGAAGGGATAAAATTGTTCGTTCACCTGTATAGTGTATTATTACTCGTATTTCTCATGTCCTATACGCTATATATATGAATATAATCTCAGTCGAAGAGATTATACGGCTTCGATTGAGACTTAAGCTGAGATTATATTCATAGATACAACGTATAGGACAAGATAAATGCGAGTAATAATACACTAAACATGTTAACGGACAATTTTACCCCTTCATTTGACCCCAACTTAACCAAAATTTGACGAAATGACCAACATTGGAAAGAATTTGAAAGTCGAGGGACCTAAATTGTCTAAATTAAAAGTCGATCGGGGACTAATTTTGGAAAATCAACATAGTCGTAGGACCATTGTTGGAATTAACTCTTGCGATAATTAGAGTGTCAATGATGGCTAGGCGACCAATTGATGATTATAGGTTATCAAATGAGTGAATATGAAGTAATGGTTGGGTTAATGTTATTCATGAAGATTAAGTAATGATTAAAGTATAATTATGAAGAGTAGAGGATAATAACGATTAGGGAATATTATTGATAGATTATGATATAGGGGTGAAGTTGTGATGTTATTTAGGATGACAATGATGTGGTCTAATGATTATGTATAATGTTGATGAAGATTAGAAGTAATGGTGGACTAATGATAATTATTGGTTTAATGATGGATAATGGAAATAATAAGGCGATTGATATAAATAATGTTAAGAAGCTTGATGGGGGTAGGACTATAATATGGTGATGAAGATTAAGGATAGGAATTTGTGCTAATGATGATGGGACTAGCTAATGTTGTTGTTGAGGATGAAGTTTGTTAATGTTGATGAATAGTAATATCGGTGCTAAGGATTGAGAAGAGACTTATAAGTTAGCGTTGCTAACTAAATTGGACAAGGACTTAAAGTGTACTAAAGAAGAATGTTTGTGATTTGTCATGCGTGATTTCTCATGAAGTAAGATGATTGAGGCTTTACCCCACAAAGAAAGACCGATAAAGATCTTGGATTTAAGACATACAAGAATAAAAAGAGAGCTATCAATTCGTCACAACGTTGTGATCGTATCGTTAAATCGAAGAAGCTACTTGAACCCCAATAAGTTGGAAAAATGGATTGACTTGCAACTGAGAGAAGTTATCATGCATGATGAGGAAGGTTGTTATGCTATTAATTAATGATGAGGATTGGTGATAATGATGATTAAAGAATTATAAGTGATACTATTAATAAAGGTTTTAAGATGATTAGGATTTAATGAAGGAGATTATGAATTAATGATGGGGTTATCATGAGTTGAAAATGATTAGTGTATTGATGTTGAAGTGATGATTGAAATATGATGATGCTAGGATTATGGAAGTAGTAATGGCGAAGTTATTACTATTGTATGATAAAGGATGATGGTGATCAATGACAATTCCGATATGTTCATATGTTAATGGTTAAATGGTGGGTGATTATTGATGGAATTTAATATGATGAAGTTTGTTGGTGATAATGATTACGAGTCTGTTATTGATGTTGGATTGATAATTAAGTGATGGATTAATGGACGATTAAGAAATGATGAAGTGTTGATGATGATGGAACTTAGAGTTATTGCTGTCGAAACTTATTATTTATGTTGATGAAGTGAATATAATGGTGTTATGGAAATTGGATTTTTACTACATGAATATATCAGTGATGGGTAAGAGTTGTAAACGTCTTCAAGGACAACACTTGATGCTCTGAACAAGAGATATTATGATTTATATCGGACGAACAATTGTGAGTATTATACCTTGAGGAGATTAGCGAGTTGCTAGTGGATGAGAGGAAAGTTTTTGAGGATCGCCATTAGATTCCGTGTAAGAAATCCAAGAGTTTGGGTGTTGAGATCAAGGAAAGTGGTGAGGACAGTAAAGATGAGAAAGGTTATGAGATGTATTCCAGCTATGCTCATGGGAACGACGACCAAGGTTGAAAGAAACAAAAACAAAGAAAGGTTAAGACCAAGAACCCACGTTATAAACAATGGAGGTACTACAAAAGAGTGTGGAGTTAGGATTCTCCACACTAAGTGCAAGAATGGATCAAGGTTTCTCTCAACTTCACAAAAGGATGTCAAGTGTTGAATCTAGATTTGGAAATAAGGTTCTTTCAGAAGTGGCCATCAGAGGCAAGATCGAGTTTTGGTTTTCAAGGTGGTGCACCGTGGGACTTTGGACCAGACAATCGTTTAAGCTTTCCCTAAGTTGTAGCAAATTCCACTTAGTAGATGGAATTTAGTTTGTGCTTAGAATTTTAATTGCTTGCATGATAATTCTTACCCTTAATTTTCCAACCCTCCTTGGATCTTTTCAAATCAATCGCTATTCTTGCAATATTCATAACCTTATCCAATCTCGCATCTCATGGCAATGTTTAGAAAATTCTATTTTCAAAACCTAACCCAAGCCTTTCTGTGCTACCCTGGCCTAAGCTTCGGGGACGAAGCTTGTTTAAGGGGTGTAGAATGTGAGACCCCAAAATACTTTTCTACCAAAACTCCTATTTATTCAAGTTTCAAAATAAAGCTATGTATAATTTTTACTCCTACGATTATTTTGTCTAATGAGCTTATAAATAAAATATTTTAAACTCTTTATTTCAAATGATTTATTACAAAATATTTATATAAATGTTTATGGTTTTAAAAGCCTTATTTAATTGATATATTTATTTATCAAAATCTTGACCTAAAAGTCTATTTGAGACGAACCTGTGAACCTGATAGCCTTGTTTTTAACCCAAACTTGATTTTAAAGCAAACCTATCATATTCCTATATTTATTATGTTATATTTTTACCTAAACTTGACCCAGTATTTGATCCAAAAATTATAATCCAAAGTTTAGAGTTAAATTCCCATTTTGCCCTCCTACTTAGCCGTTCATCTCATGGAGGCCTAGGGTTTTGTGCCGCTATAAATACTACACTATTCCATTGTTCTTCCTGCAGCCCTTCCATTTGCCTTTTCTTCATTTCTCCTTCAACTCCTTCAAGAGATTAAAGATTCAAGCTAGCAGTAGAATGAGGAGTAAGCTTCCTTCTCTCTCTTCTCATTCTTCTTCATTCTTCTTCCATTTCCTCCTTCCTATTTCCTAATGTTGTGCGTATGTTTATATGTGTATGAATGTTGTTGTTGAGGCTTGGTGTTGGATTTTAGAAGAAGGTGAAGGAGAAGTTATAGCTTGAGGATTATAAGCAAGACTCTTGAGGTTAAAGCTAGTAAGTTTCCGTATAACCCATGGACTCTAATAATATTGAATTGAAAATTTGAAAAAAAAAATAATAATTTATTTTTAAAAACTAAAACAACATTGTTTTAGAATAGGGTCTATGTTGCAAAATACATTGTAGTATTGTGTAAGATATAATTTGTCCAAGTATAATGCTAACAGGGTCTATGTTGCAAAATACATTGAAGTATTGTGTAAAATATAATTTGTCCAAGTATAATGCTTTAGGCCTGATCTCATAAAACAGGAGCTCATACGATATTTGTTGCAATCTTTTGCATAAAATGTCATGTAAGTGGTTATTTTGTGATAAAAATATATGTGGGCTCCACTTTTAATTTGGGTCAGGTCAAAATGGATTCGCACTCTTCGTAGTGAGACGAAGAAATCAATATATTGTACGCTCAAAATGAATAATGGATGAATGATAAATTGATTATCAAAGTAGATCCATTTGAGTTGGAAAATGAATGTGGAAAGGCTTTGAAAAAAACACTTGTCCTACATTGGTTTGGAAGTAGATTTGCACCACTATATATATAAGAGACTTTTAGAAGTAGACTAAATTATATAGCATAGAAGTTCTCTCTTGCATGTAGGAGAAGTAATCTTGTTTTGTAAATAGCTAGCTTGGTGTTGGGGAGATTTCTGATTTTAGTCCGCTATCTACTCCCATCGCATTTTAAGGAAAATGTGTGTTACACACGACTTGGATCACTATCTCGTTTCTTGTGTTGGATTTATATTCTAATTTATAAAACCCTATTTTTATATTTATTTATTTATTTATTTTATATAAATAAATTTTGGTTTCTTATCAAACTCTTTGGTTGGAATTCATTTTTTCTAAAATTAAATTCTATTTCTCGTGTGTGTGCGCGTGTGCGTGCATGTGTGTGCGCGCGCGCGTGCGTGCGTGCGTGTGTGTGTGTATGGAAGGGTTTAGGTGCGGGGAAGGATTCCCGTGCGGTTGTGCGGTGATCTATTATTTTTTTAAAAAAAAATTAAACTGATGCACCTTAAACTTCTAATCTATGTACCTTAAGCTGGATTAAAATAAATATGACTTTGTAGAGAAAATCTTATAACTAATACTGTTTGTGTTTTGGAATTGCAAAAAAAAAACGCACCTTAAGAAGGAAAACAACGCACCTTAAGAACGAAAACCACGTACCTAAAGCCTTAGGCCGACGCACATTAAGAAGGAAAATCACGCACCTAAAACTTTAGACCGACGCAATTAAGTTTCAACAACTAACGCACCTTAAGATCAAAACCACGCATCTTAAGCACAAAAACCATGCACCTTAAGAATGAAAATCATGCACCTTAAGAAGGAAAACCATGCACCTAAAGCTTTAGACCGACGCACTTAAGTTTCAACAACTAACACACCTTAAGCTCAAACAACGTATCTTAAGCACAAAAACCATAGACCTTAAGAAGAAAAGCCACGCACATTAAGTTTGACCTATATGAAAAATAATCAAATTGCCACCACGTTTTTTTAAACATTGTTAATCCTTAACGTTATTTTGACAAAATCAATGGCTCTCCTCTCCGCACAATCGCACCTGAGCACCCCAATCGGGTTTGAAATGTGTGTGCGTGTGTATAATTAGGATCATATGAGATCACTTATTTAGGTAAGATCGTGAGATCAAATCTTGTGCATCCATGTAATAATTTAATGGTCTAGATTTATTTAAGATTCTATGTTGAAGTGTCTGCGAACGGTGATTAAATGTGTGCAAATGGTGATTAAATGTGTGCCAACGGTGATTAAGTGTGTGTGTCAAACAATCTAGACCATTAAAAATTTTTAGATTGATGTACAAGATTTGATCTCAAAATTTTTAATGGTCTAGATTGATTAAAATTCCAAGTTGAAGTATGTGCAAACGGTGATTAAATATGTGTGAAAGGAGTGTGTGTCAATAAATCTAGATCATTAAAAAATATTATATGAATGCACAAGATCTAATCTCACGATCTTACCTAAACAAGTGGTCTCATTAGAACCTACTATATGTGTGCGCGCGTATGTTTTTCGACTTATTCACAAATCACAACTAACAATATCAATATCAATCTTGTACGTTCTTAATCATTTTATGTGATTAAGCATTGAAAAGTGTTCTTCCCACATGAGGCTAATAATAGCTCCATTAACTAAATCTCCTTTAGTGTCTAATAAATAAACTCCATTTCCTTTTCTCCACCAACTCAAAAGCCATAAAGTTGTATATTGATCCTATAAAGACGTGTAAAACATAAAAGCTTACAATCTAGTTTAATCATTCTAGTAGAAAAAACTTATTATTATTATTATTATTATTATTATTATTTGTAAAATTTCTTACAATAAGGTGGAGTTTGGTTCGCCGAATAGACAAAGAATAAAATTAAGTCCCATAAACTCTTTGGACTACAACAAATAAAGAAAGTAAACTAAAATAGATACTACTTTCTACAATGCAAAAAATAACATTACATATGTTATTTATATCTCTTTATTTATTTTAAATAGTTAAATACAAATAAATAATATTTATTAATTAATATTTTATTTTTTGAAACGAATTAATATTTTATTTATTTATTTAGATATATGCATAAACATGTATGTATACACACACACACATATATATAGGGATTAAATGGTAATAAGACTTTACAAGAAAATTAAGAACTAACCAATTTCAATCCTATAAACTTGAAAAATTAAATGGATCAAATCAAATTAATTTTAAAAAAAAATGCTAGCTTGACATTTTCGTAATTATCATCAATTTTACTATGCAATCTAGAACACTATACTCTACACTTCTCAAAAAATTTCAGGAACACACATTTGAGTAACGCTTGACATTTGCGTAATTATCAACTTTACTATACTATGCAATCTAGAACACTATACTCTACATACACTTCTCAAAATTTTTCAGGAACAC
This sequence comes from Ipomoea batatas, assembly GCA_002525835.2. NCBI lineage: Eukaryota > Viridiplantae > Streptophyta > Magnoliopsida > Solanales > Convolvulaceae > Ipomoea > Ipomoea batatas. The sequence goes on along the minus strand of CM008332.1, from coordinate 37,164,087 downwards.
ACATTTGAGTACTATTGACTCTATTACAATGTAGTATACGTTCATACATACTTTCTCAACCTACTGAAGCACAAGAGTCAACACCCACACTGGGGTTTGAACTTGAGACCTCTCATTTGAGAAGCCACAACTATATCGCTCGACCACATGACCTTTGGTTTCAGGAACACACATTTAGTTGTTACAAAGTGCACATTTAGTAATAACAAAGTGCATATTTAGTATTAAAACATTGCAGTGACAAAATTACGAAAGTGCAATGCACGAGTTTGGATTTTAGAGTTTATGAATGAGCTTTTTGATTTTATTTGGTTTAGGGGTTCACTTTTTATTACTTAAAATTTATCATTTACGATTCATATTTAAATTTTAGTTTTTTTTTTCATTGATTTTTAAAAGTTATCCAGGAAATGCACATTTTGTTGTTACAAAGTGCACTATATAGTGTTTTAAGTTGCAAAGTTGGCAATAATTACAAAAATGTCACTAATTTTTTTTTTAAAAATTGATATGATCCTTTCGATTTTTACATATGTAAGGCTGAGATTAGTTCTTAGTTTTCTCTTAGGAGTGTATTATCATGGGATCCTAAGCGCTCGCGTACGCGCGCGCGCGCACACACACACTTGCATTCAATTGAGAACCACCTGCATTAGGTGAGAATATGCGAACTACTACATGAATGCACACAATATAATATTCCAGGCACATATCAGAATGCACACAATCTACCCTGTACTAGCATGCATGCATTCGTTACATAAGCATTATTTTAATAAATATTATTTTAATTTATATTTGAAATTATATACTCCGTATATACTCAAATTAACAGCCGTTCTCGTGCGAATTGGAGGAATGCACTGCAATTACTATCCAAATTGTCTTGCCTAATTCTAATCACAGTCAAATTGTCCTGCCTAATTCTATTCAGAGCAAATTGCCATTTTGGTCTACTGACTATAGGGGTCCTATTAATTTTCATCCACGACTTTCAAAAGTGTTAATTGCATACCACGACTTTTCGATTTGTGTCAATTTTGGTCACTCCGGCCAAATTACCGGCTAAATTTCGCCAAAAAATCATAAACCCTAGAATAATGAGGGTATTTTAGACATTTCACATCTATTCTTTCTTCTCCGGCGAAATTTCGCCGGTAATCCAGCCTTTGCCTTCACCGCGAGACGCCGAAAAATGGCTTCTCTGTAGAAATTTTACTGTTACGTATATAGATAAATAATGCAGCCATCACCATTCTTCATCATCCTCTGTAGCCATCTACTTTTAATTAGTTGGAGATTTCACCAGAAATTATACATAAGCATTGTTTGCATCATCACCGTTCTTCATCATCCTCTGCATCCATTTCACCATTATACCCACCGCCCTACAGATTCCTCAGAGATTTCACCAATTTAATTAAATTTGTATTCGGATGGAGGAGTACTTCAGCTCGTCTGCGATCACTGGTAGTGGAGTAGCGATTGGGGAGTAGTCTAGCGGCAAGTCATCGCCGATGGCAACGGTCCCCAGCAATTAAAACCGCGAGGTGGTGGAGCGAAGAGAGCGCGAAGGTGGCCGAGAGCTTCTGAGGAGTTAGTCGCCGCCGCCGCCGAAGAAGAAGAAGAATTGATAAATTCACCGGAGAAGAAGAACAAATATGTAAAATTACTAAAATACCCTTCATTGTTTTAGGGTTTAAGATTTTCCGGCGAATTTGGCTGGTAATTTGGCCGGAGTGACCAAAATTGACACAAATCAAAAAGTCGTGGTATGCAATTAATAGGACCCCTATAATTAGTGGACTAAAATGGCAATTTGCTCTTCTATTCATATATACTCACATTAACAACTTCTATCCTTGCTTATTTCGATGCTTTCAAATGATTAGACCCCAATTTTCAGGTAAAATTATTTTATAAAAGTTCATACTATATCTAGTATAAATATATTCTCTCTTTTTTTATTTTTCTTTTTACTGTACAGTGGTCATGGGAGGATATGTCTAGGACTAGAAAAAACGGTTAACTGTTGATGCGCAATGTGTTAACTGAAGGTATATAATTTTTGTATTAGGGTTCACAATGCAATATAAATCCTAGTCCATGGTATAACAATTGGCCAATTGCTTACTCAACTTATAACAAAAAAATAAAAATAAAAATATTCCCATTATTTTTATATTTGGAATAAGGGTCAAATAGACCACCGAACTACATACGAAACTGCAATTAGGCAATTGAACTCAAAAACAATGCAATTGGATCCCTGAACTACACAAATCCATGCAAATTAACCCAAAGTGACTTGTTTGACTTGATCTTCCGGTTACTAACTTTATAAATAATATTTTAAAATAATTTTAAATAAAATAATTAATTAAAATTAAATTTAAAATTTAAAATAAAAAAAATGACCCAATTGACTTGTTCCTGCTTTTTTTTTTTTTAAATTTTAAATTTAATTAATTAATTTATTTAAAATTATTTTAAAATATTATTTTTAAAGTTGGTAACCGGAAAATCAAGTCAACAAGTCACTATGGTTAGTTTGCATGAATTTGTGTACTTCAGGGACCCAATTGCATTGTTTTTTAGTTTGATGGCCTAATTGTAGTTTCGCGTGTAATTCGGTGGCCTATTTGACCCTTATTCCTTTTTATTTTGAAAATACCATATATATATATATTTTTACCTAGCTACATCACTACATGATTGCAAATTTTACTTATATTTCATCATACAAAATAATAACATAAAGCTTTTTTAATACGTCAACTTTTGAAAAGTAGGTCTGTAAGCGCATGCGGAGCTATAATGCTTCGTATTATCATTATTATCATCACTAATGAATTCCAGCAACACCCCACCCCCTCCTCCAGTCCCCTGCAAAATAATAATAATAATAATAATAATAAATAAATAAATAAAAAGAGTAAATAATATTGGCCCTAAACTAAACTTGCAGACCCTTCTAAATTTAATCCCTACTTAATAAAATTCCACAATTTCATCAATTGCAAATGCCTAATGGTCGGTCTAATCATCATTCATGGAATTTTCAGTAGCTTCTCATTGATTGTGTGCCCAAGCCATAAACAAAATTGGGAATGCGTGCACCTTTGAAGAATAAACTTGTATCAGATCAAAAGCCTAAACTTTGCTATGTTTGGCAAACCTAGCTGAAAAGGTAGCGTGAAACTGAAAAGTTATAAGCTCGAAATTGAAATCTGAAGAGCTGTTAAGCTAGCTGTTATGCTTAAAAGTGTTTGGTAAAATTAGCTTTTTGATAAGCTGATAAATGTAAAAAGACTAAAAAGGACATCTTCATACAATTTAAATAATTTTAAATTTAAATAGGTTTGCTTATATATTAAAATATAAAATAATGAAATCAATATATATTAATAAAATATAAAGTAAGAACATATATTTGAAAATATATAAAGTGAAAAAAAAAAGTTTATAATTCATAAGATTAGTTCATACAAAAATTAATGTTCAAACACAAATGTCAAATTAAAATTACAACCAAACATATTAAAGAGAAAAAGATCAAAAGTGTTTTAATTGGGAGGGGTAAAGGATGTCATTTATTTAAACTAATAAGGATAAAGATGGAAAAAAGTTAAAAAGCTACTAGCTTATTTTTGAAAAGCTACCTAAAGTAGCGTTTCAAAATAAGCTCGTATCTTAAGCTACTGACTTATTTTGAGAACATTACCAAACAGAGCATATAGTTTATTAGTAGCTTAAAATAAGCTATAAGCTCTTAAATAAGCTCTGCCAAACAGAGCCTTATATGAGAAACTTAAAGCTTAATTAACCTCAGCGTTATATATCACGTTATATATAGATATTTAAAATTTAATCTCACTTTTTTTTTATTAGGTATATAAAAATTGTTATGGATTAACAAATAAAATTGGAATACAACTTTTCTAGAGGACTAAATTTTAAATTAGAATATATTATAAATTTGTAATTTTATTTTCTTTACAACATGTTTTGTTGGCGAAATCCGAAATAGATCAAGAATAAGATATAAATCTTAAAAGCAGATGTTTGTTTTGACTTTCTATTAAAAACATCATATACACAATTACACATGCATGCACGAAAGCACACATATGCATTATTCGAAACATTAAAATACGATTCTCTTTACAATTCTATTGTGTAATCCCTATGCATGTGAACCAATTAATAAAATAGAAATTATTCTATTGCTCTTTGTTCCATTTCTTATATAATAATATTTCTATTCCCTTTATTTTTATTGGACAACCTAAACATAACATAGTATAAGATTATTTACAACTTCTCCTATGAAATTGTCTCACGAGTTTCAATATGTGAGATGGGTCAAAAAGATTCGGGTCTCTTATGGTATATAAACTTAGTAATATTATTTACTGCAAACTGTTTATTACAGTTTTACTATAAAGTATTACATTTATGTTATAAAATATTATATATAAGACTTAAAATATTAATTATATATGCAATTCTGGTATGTAATGACATTATTCCCGACTTTAAGGAATTTAATGCGCCTTATATAAGGGTCTTGAGGGGGCACATGCCAAGTGCACAACATGTTAACCACGTGTCTCTCATGCACATGTCATGACGAAGGTGACTCCAATAGGTCCACGTGCAATGAGATCTCTGGCATCTGCCTTATTATGAAGTGATTGATCAATGTGATCGAGTTATTTTAATTCGTTAATAATAAGGGTTAGGTGCTCGGGATAAGATTCCCGACCACACATGATTTGGAAGCTCATCCCGGGATAATTGAGCCTTTTACTAACCTACAAGAACCATCTTTTGACTGGGCTTGGGTCGGAGAAAACACACTTAATCAGACATGCTCGGGAAATAATGGTCCTTTCGATCCCCTTTGCCCAAATACCGAACACGTGCAAAAGTATACATATAGAGTATAATCCCTATCAACATTAATACTATAAAGTATTCTACAATTATGTTATGTTATTACTTTATTATTTATTACAAAATGTGTATTACATTTATGCTATAAAGTAAAGTATTATATATAAAACTTAAAGTATTGATTATATATGGAATTCTATTATGTTATTACATTATTTTTTTCATCAAATTGTTTATTACAATTTTGCTATAAAGAATTATATTTATGCTATAAAATATAAATAACGTTTAAAGTTGATTATACCTTCGGCTATGTATAATTACTTTATTTCTTGCAAATTGTCTATTAGAGTTTTGTTATAAAGTACTACATTTATGCTATGAAATATTTTATATAAGGCTTAATGATATCTGCAATTTTGATATGTTATTACTTTATTTCTTGCAAATTGTATATTACATCTTTGAATTAATTCCATTTTTTGGTCATACATTTATAGGTGATAATCCAATTTTAGTTCTTTTTTTTTTTATTGAACATTCTCTTTTGGTCCTAGTATTATTGTGGCATGATCATTTTTGTCATTCGTCAACAAAATCATTAAAATTTTGTAAAATACAAAGACGTTTACTTCATTTTTCTGTTTTTCCATTTCTCCAGTTTTCCAATTTCCTTCTCCATTTCTCTAATTTTTTTATTTCTTTACTTTTAGTACATAGTTTGACTACAAAACAAAACACTCAAACCTTCATTTAATACAATCATCCCCATATAACATTTGTATATTTATACAACAAAGATAATAATAATAATAATAATAATAATAATAATAATAATAATAATAATAATAATAATAATAATAATAATAATAATATGGAGCAATACAAGTTACGTATATAGTTTTAGTGCATAATAATAAAAATTAATAATAATAGTAATTAAAGGAATAATAATAATAATAATAATAATAATAATAATAATAATAATAATAATAATAATAAAAAGTGGCGCAAATGGTTTTAGTACATAATAATAAAAATTAATAATAATAATAATAATAATAATAATAGTAATTAAAGGGAAAAATGGTGAACATAACAATAATAAAAAATAATTTTGAATGTGAAAAACACAAAATAGAAAGGAAAAACTGTAAACATATATATAGTAATAATAGCAAGGCTAGCAGAGTGAAGGAAAGAGGAGGTTGGCACGCATGGATAGGATTCAAACCCGTGACCAAAGAGGCGAAGACACTATTAAACATTGCTCAAGGTCTGCCCCTTACTAAATTCCTTGAAGGAATTTTGGGGCGTGTTATTTCCATTTCTCCATTTGGAGAATGTCTTGATTTTCAATTCTCCAAATTTCTATAAGAATTGAAATAATGGAGTGGAGAATGAAATTGAAAAAATAAATTTAGTAAACAACTTCTCCAATTTTTCTTTTTCCATTTTAATTCTCCATGTTTTTTTGAAAAATCCTCCATTTTTTCAAATTGTTGGATGACCCCTAATATTTTCTCCTATTTCTTTCCTTTAATCTCCATCACTGGAGATGCCTGAGTTTGTTAATGAAGTGGGCCAGGGAGGTATTTTCATTCAAAAATTCATGATGGTGTCAATGCATGGTGTTGATTTAAAGCTAAGAAAGAAAAGGCAAGGGACCAAACTCTTGTATTTGGCATTTCACTTGGTAGATTTATATGCCCTCATAATGCTTAGCATGTTCTCTATCAACTTCTTTCCCCAATCAAAATCTACTTATCTGCAAGAGCCTCATGGTCCCCTCTTGCTTCAATGTCCATTATTATTATTACGCATAAAATATCACAAACTAAAGTTGGGTTTTTCACTGTTTTTCCAACTGTAGCATCTCTCTCTTTTTCTTATTATTATTGTTTTCAGCATTTGCAATATTTTGGGAGCCTTTGCTGAGAGGACACTAGGACAGGACATAAAAGAAGCTTCACTGTACTCATTAGCCATGGTTTCCATGTTCACAGTTTCACACATCAATCAATGAGAGAAATAGGAACAAACATAAGGCGTTGGCCGAATTGGCCGAGTTCAGCCCCTGCTCTATTCGACACGTGGCGTTGTGGCTTACCGTGGAGGGATGTGGTTAAATCGTTAATGTCCACCTACTTCTCACCAATTGATTTTAAGTAAAATATGACAACCAAATGTCTAAAGAACTTTGTGGTTAAGCGTGCTGGCATAATGCAGCGCTGAGATTCTGAGAACCAATATATATAAACTAAAATAGTATTAGTATATATCTTGAGTGGGGGCTAACCAACCAAGCTTAATGATGCATGGAGGCTGGGTTTGTTCCCCAGCTCAGTCAATATAGGATTAGGCAGCACACCATAACACAGAATAAAAGGGTGATCAATACCACTGAAGCTCTAGATTGAATTACACACACACAAACATATATACATTTTTCCGGCCTGCATATATATATATATTGAATCTTAAACTGCTCAAACTTACCAGCCGGCCTGCCTGCCTGCGCAATGGATCTTGAAGCGAAGCCAACGCTTTCACAAGCACATCCCGAGACAATGGACTTCCTTTCGCACGCCTGGTGCAACTTCGCGGTTCAAGCCTTCCAGCCAGAAATGCGGGATCTCGCGCTAACTGTCCATGATAGCTCAATCAAGAAATTCAGTGATGACATCAAGAATAAGCCTTCTTTGCAGGTAAGATATAGATGGATATGATGCACAATCAACCGGTTTTTTTACATGTTTGTCCTTGTAGAAAATGGATAAAAGCATGAAGATGGATGATACAGATAAGTCTATACCTCCTTGGACATCCAATGATATGAAGGTAAATAAACTATATATGCACAGATCGATCAAAAACTTTTGCAATTATCATATATGTAACTCCAGTTCTTCAAATTGAATCTTTTTTTTTTTTTTTTTTGGTTTCTTTTAGTCATGGATATGGATGCAACAAGCAATGCATCCAGAATTGAATTACCACAGCTATCTTAGAAAGAAATGGGTAAGCTGCGCTGAGAATCACATCATCACTAAATACAAATAGCTATACATAGTGTTCGTAGCTAAAACAAGCATGTTTTTGTGCAGATTCCATGGAAGATAGCGCCACTAAAGAACTTCTCAATCAAGAAATGGCTTAAAGAAATGAAGCAGAAGAGGAAAGAAGAAAACAGACTACAAAAGGCGGAAGTGCACGCAGCCATATCGGTTGCAGGGGTTGCAGCAGCACTAGCAGCCATAGCAGCAGAAAACTCGAATCGCGATGACAGCAAGGAGTCAGCTGTGGCATCTGCAGCTGCATTAGTAGCCGCACAGTGTGCAAAAGTGGCAGAAGCCATGGGAGCAAAGAAGGAGCAACTCAGCAGCGTAATTGGCTCGGCCATGAGTGGCACGAGTGCAAGCGACATTGTTACACTCACAGCTGCAGCCACAACATGTAACAATTAACCAATCTCTACTAAATGCACACCGAGACCAACAGTTTTTCTCGACTTAAAATTCATTTGTTTTTTTTGTTTCAGCACTAAGAGGAGCAGCAACACTTAAAGCAAGAAGAGAGTGTAAGAGTATACTAAATGGAAGTACACCAGTACTCCCTATAGAAGATGGCAAGGATTTTGAGTTGGAGTATGAATCCTGTAGATCGGTGCTTTCAAAGGGTGCAGAGCTCAACCTTGAAACATCAGATGGTATATATACATACAGTCCATAGAAATCTATCCTGATCGAATAATGTGATATATATATATATAGCTAGTGCTTTCTCACATCAACTGAAGATTGATCAAACAAAAGATTAAAGTTGCTAATTAAGCTACTAATCAACACAAAATGTGAGACCAACTTACATACCTAATTACAAAACAGATCGAAAATCACACTGCAACGAACGTTCTCTCTTCCTCCTACTAGACTTACCAAAACGAATTATCAATTCCATTCTGATTATATATATCTGTCCATAAACAGGGAGATACATGCTAAGGTCAGTGTCCATTATCTTTAACCCTGAAGCCAAGGTGAGAAAAGATCATTTCCATTCTCTTATTTCCTTTATATTGTATGCTAGCAATAATATTATCTACTCGAGGTATTGATAGCTAGCGGCTAAACATGAAACCAAAGTTTCTTTCTCAAGGATTACAGGATAGTTTTCCTGTAATTTACCAAACTCCCTTTCTTAATTACAGGTTATTCTCAGGACAAGGAAGCTTAATATATTGAATCCATTCACAGGACACAAAGAAAGTATGTTCTTTTATGTTTCAGTGCTTCTTTGTCTTTCAATTTATAAGAAAAGATTCAACATCTTTACAATATATAACATATATAATTCCATGATGGAATTGATTATATTGTAGGTATCATACTAGATCTGCACGCAGAGTTGTACAAGGATTCTGAAGGAGAGGAAATGGATACTTGCTATCTCATTGTATTAACTACAAACAAGGGAATAATGAAGCTAGACATGATGGATGATTATCAACGTTATAGAATGTGGTCAAAGACTATTAAACACATGTTGACACTTTCTACTTCATTGACAAGATATATATGAGCTCCAATTTTACAAAGGCTGAAGTCTACCATTGTTGAGTGAGAGAATATTTGTATTCTAAGTTTTTTTTTTTTATTAAATTTATTGCAAATATTTATATCATCGAGTTACAACCTATATTTTTATATTTGCTAATAATAATCACATGTTGATCAATGGCATGCAATGCATATATCATTACCGAAGCTCGAAAAGCCTACCCTTAATCCTTAATTTTCAATGCTGCATAGGAAACTGAAACCACCAAGGACATATCAAGAAACAAGAAGTAAAACCTAGAAATGAATAATGAAAACTGAATTAATATTATCGAGCAAACCACATAAAGATTGATCGACATAAAATGATAAAATTGCAGATGGAGAATCTGATTTCGGTTCAGATTCTATTCCAGTTATCAATCGATTAAAATGCAGATTAATATTGTATGTTCACAAAAATGACATACATTAATCAGTTTTTTTTAGATATATTATTTCATATTTCTTTTTGTATGAATAAGATCAATGTACAAAAAATTATATCACTTATATGACGCATGTATTGATATATTTTTTTAAAATATTATTTTAGTAATTGTGTGGTATAATTAACTTGCAATAGTAATTTTATGAATTTATAGTAGCCACTTTATGAACCTATAATAGTAATTTAGTGAATATGTAGTACTAACTTTATTAATTTTTTATTTTCAAGTCTACAGTAATGATTTTATGAATCTAAGTAGTGGTTTTATGAATATGTAAAAATAGCTTAATGAACATACAACAACGACTTTATAAATTACTTTATGAATATGTAGTGGTTATTTTATAAACTTACAATAGTGTCTATATGAACTTAAATTTTATTTAAAAATTTTGAAAAAAAAAAGAGTATCAGTAGGAATGTCATTTAAAATGTCTCAAGTAAAAACTTTTAATGATATAATTTTTATGAGTGTGAGTTCATGCCTACATCCAGCAGGTGCATTTCGTTAACGTGTCGGCTAGGCGCCTCAAAGTGGTTGTCAGCTGATAACCACTATGAATTAATTAATATTAAAAAAAAATTGGCCTTTGCTACTTCTTGTTTCCTTAAAATATTTTTTAATTTAATTTTTATAACAGATTTTTTTAATTTTCGTTGCCAATTTTTTATTTATTTTTAAAAAATTTAATATTGTTATTAAATTAATAATTATCAATTAAATTAAATTTTGACATGCTTAATTTAAATATAAATAATAATTATAATTACGATTATAATTTTTAGAATGATAATAAATAAATAAATAACTAAAATATAGTTTGTGTAAATTGGTAGGTCAAGCTTGGACAAAACTTAAAATTATTGAGAAGAAAAGTTTTTGAGATTGAGTGAAATAGTGGACGATGAGGTAGATGTTGGAGCCCACAAAACTAGAGAAAAAACCTTGTTGTTGAAGTTGCTCTTATGTAAAATTGTTCGAACACCTTGTACTGTGTTAGGAACAAGTGATATATAGATTTTGATGATACTAAACATATTTTAAAAGCTACGTTCCCAATTATTTTTTATTTTCTAGACTTAGGAATTTTCGCATTGTAAATCCGAAAGGTTCACTTAGAGAATGAACTTTACCAACGAGAAAGTTAAAAACCAGAAAGTAAACTAAGTTCAAGACATGGCCGGATTTTAGGGCGTGCAAAATGTGCAACAACACAGGGCCTCAAAATTTTGGGGCCCTTAGTACAGTCATGGCCCAATAGTTAGTATATGTATTTGTGATTATATTGGCTCAAAATTAGGTTTTCATGACTGATCTAAATTCTACTACGTATTATTCAAAAAAAAAAATCTACTCCGTAATATTCACGCAAATCATTTTTCTTCAATTTGCAGTTTATTTGTAGTTTGATGGGGCCTCACTTATTTACCAGCACAAGGCCACGCAAATAAAAAAAACCGGTCCTGGCTTCAAGAAGTAACCTCAAGATAGTTAAGTCTCCGAAGATTATAATAGTAACTTCCAAAAGGTCATCTTCGAGAAGTCAAGTTTCATAAAGCTGAAGATACGAGAAGTTGAAGACTAATGAAGATTAGAAAGCTGAAGACTTTGAAGACAAAGAGTTGAAGACTAGAAGTTCAAGGTCATTTGCTATTGCTATGCTATAAGGGTTGCTAGCGTTTATACGACTTGGCTGATGGGGGGTACTTTTCTTTTTCCCTTCCGGAAAAAATGAAATGAATAGGGGACCATCCTTTTGTTGCGGCATGCTCATCCATATCAGAAATGAAATTCAAGCTCTGATAGTCCATCGAGTAATCTGCGCCTCGTCCGTTGATCTTGAGGTTGGTAATAAGCTAGACCACCTTGCCAGAAACGGATTGCTTAAAAACTAGCTTGGGAAAGAAAAATGCTTGCCTGATGGGTAGCGAACTTAAGGATAAACGGAGGATAAATGGAATCTATCGTCGTTGCTCAAAGGGAAAGTTTCGACTCAATCGACTAGGGAATCATGCTTAGTCAAGGGGGAAGTCAGGCATGCTCTCGAAACTAGATTCACTCGTTCTTGTCTCCAGCGATTAACTTATGCCTGAAAACTAGAAAGACCAACCTTACCCAGAAATTTGGGGAATAGAAAGTTAACTAAAGCAAATAGTTAACCTCCGAATAGTAAAGGTGACCAAGGAAAAAGGTTACTGAGCTATGATACGAAAGGTTAACTCCAAGAAAATGTTAGTTGTTCAGACATTCTTTGAACAAACAGTAAACAACCTCAAAGCTAGCTATTGCACAACGAATGTTATCAAAGATGAGTCATAGGTACATTTTCAAAAAAAAAGATTTTCCAAAAAAATCAAGACAAAAGGTGCAAATCAGAAAGCAAAAAGCAAACATCAAAAGTAGAGACAAAGGCTGAAAATCTAAGCAAAAGCAACCTGTTCAATACAAATTGGTAATTACACAATGGGTAATATATAGTTGAATTTGTTCAATCCAACGGACATATTCAAATGAGTCTATAAATACTTCAATTCAAAGCTGAATGAGGGACTTGCTGGTTAATTGAAAATTGCTATGCGAGAAGAACATACAAGTTTACAAACCCACGATCAGTGAGAGAGAAACCTCAAGAGCTAACAAGTCAAAATCAAGCTCAAGACTTCACTTATCATCAAGAAGATCTAAAGCCAAGTGTTCATCAGTTGGAGAGTCGACAAATTTTGTGTGATCAAGCAACAATCTCTACTTGGAGAAGTAGAAAAAACAGAGTAACAAGTGGTTTACACTTGTGAAAAATCTAAGACTTCAGACCGGCTTTATGATCAAGGGTCAATTGCTCTATATTGTACTAAGTGATAATATTGCAATCATCCTAGGAGTTTTAGGTGAAAAGTGGAGCAGACTGGGTTTGACCAAACAACTATAAAAATCTCTCTCTATATTTACAAGATAAAAAAAATGCAAGATAATTAATATATATATATATATATATATATATATATATATAGTACTTTGTCTTTAAAACGTTAATCTTAAGTTCAAGTTTTTTTGGAAGTTTTTGAAAAGTTTTTAAAAGTATACAAATCTATTCATCCATTCTAGACTTGTAATCCAACTTCTCGGACCAACATAATATAAATCATTTTCTATAGTAAATTTGCCTTTCACTTTAAGGTGTATTGCCTTGTACTCTTGTAGTTGCAGACTAGGACCTTTGTCTGAATTGCGTTAAAATTGTGTATTAAGTGCCTTTCATTTTAATGTGTTGGATTGCGTGTTAGAGCACAGGTGTGTTCTTCCTGAGAAAACTTTGTGTTTGTGCATATTCTGGGAACTGAATTAGAGAAAAATAAATAAATTCAACTAATAATAATCTCATGTCATTCATCTGAAATGTATTAAACTCTTATAACTGAATGATTATTTATACATTTATTAAATTTCAGGTAAAAAATTAATATCTTACTCCCTCTGTCTCATTTTACCTGTCCTATTTACTATTCATTGGTCAAACCAACTCTTTCTTCTTTGCTTATTTTCTTTAGTAATTTTTTTTTTTTAAATTTAATTTTTTGTGTTTAATAGTACTTTTAATGTAGTTTCTAAATATATAAATTTTATATATTAATGCTAAACTTAATATTATGAAAAATTAGATTAAAAATTACTTCAGTCAAGCCTCGTTAAACGAACTAAACAACCATTTTGAAACGGAGGTAGTATTATTTTATAAATGATTGTGTTAGCATAATAATCTAAACTTCAATAATATAAAATACTATTCAATAAGTGGTTGAAACAATATGTCAATATGCTAATCTCTCCCAAATGTTTCAATCAAGAAATACATGTAATGTGGCCAATTGTTATACCGTGAGCTAGGATCCACAATGCATTTTGAACCATGATCTAAAATGGCATTCAAATTATGTACCTATTATAATCACCCGCGCTCGCTCCGGTAGGCACGGGAGCTGACCCAAGGGAAATCATCACTTGTGAAAATCAAACCCGAGTTCTCCAGGAAGAAGTTCTCCCAAGAGTTCATTTGCCACTTGAACTACCCCATTGGGTTACCAATTATGTTACCTATTAATTGAAGATATATAATGCTAACTACAAGTCATTTTGGACTAAGGTCCACAATGCATTGTGAATCCTAATTTACAGTATAATTTGCCATGATGTCAATCGTTATATCGTGGACCGGGGTCACCGTGGACCCTAGTCTGAAACGACGTCGTTTCGATATTAGTGGACACGAACGCGAATGACTC
>CM008332.1:37111236-37122945 GCA_002525835.2 Ipomoea batatas | reverse complement strand
ATTTTAATTTTTTTTTTTTTTTTTTTTTTTTTTTTTTGGTAAGAGTGAGTATGTTATAAGACCGTCTCATAGATTCTTATATATGAAATGTTGGGTTATAATGTAGACATAATACTTTATACTGAAAAATGTAATATTAATCAGGAATAAATTGTTTATTACAAAGTGTAATATTTTTAAATCAAAATGTAATATTTAATATGAGAAAAAAAATGTAATACTAATGATGGATAAATTGCTTAATTGTTACTTATAAGGCCTTCACCATTAGCCAATTTTGGCACAAGAATTAAGGAAACAAACTCACAACATATATTTTGAACAAATGGGATGGTGTCCTTTGGGTTGAAACTTTTTTCCTGCTATTTGGAGATTTTGCAGGGTATTGGTGGGCCCACCATTTAAAGCTTCCGCGCCTCACTCTCGCATGAGGCGCGGAATTCGCGCCCAGGCGGGCGCGTGCAGTTCACGCGCCCGCCTGGGCGCGTGAATATATATATTTTTAATTTTTTTTAAAAATTTTTGTTTTGTTTTTCTTTTTTCATTCACTCTCATTTTCTCTCTCCTAATCATACCTGCAAAATTCCCTTAAAATCTCATACTATTGAGGAGGGCCTAAGAGAAAGTTTAATACTTGTGATGAAAATGTGATACTTTTTATGAAAAATGTAATATTAAAATTTGAAAAGTTACTTATGTAAAAAAAAATGTAATACTTATAAAAAATCAAAGTTGTTTCACGGATAAAGGTTCATGAGATAGTCTCGGAAAAATTGTTAAAATAAATATAAGATTTAGAGATTATAACCTTGATCTATTATAGATAAGATGAGAATTGAACTATTTCATTTATGTTATTCATCGAATTATTCCATTTATGATTTATAATTAAAATTCATAATAAAATAAAGGATAAATAAATATAGCTCCATATATACCTTCATTCTAGGCCGTTGATCAGCATTGACCTTTCTGACTTGATATCTTATTTTCTTAGAAAAAAGGCGCGTGCGCCGCTTTTCTTTGTAACGCAATACACTTGCTTCTCTAACTCCACTCTCTGAGAATAAGTCTATTTGTGCCAATCTAGCCTGCAACAAATTAAAAGATCAAATTATTTCATGAAAATGCTACTTTATTTTTAACTATATATATATTCTCATTATATTTCTTGTATTGTTTGGCCAAAAGATAAAGAAAAAAAAAACTATTATAAAATCAATAACCATTCACATCATGAATATAGAATAACATTAGAGTTTATGTAATAGAATTTTATTTTAATTTACATGTAAAACATCATACCATATATTTAATTTAATAGATAGACAAAATAGAGTAAAAATTTTCTTAAGAACAAGTGAAAATACTCTCTCATTTTCACATATATAAATTCTAATAGTCAAGCCAATTATTAAAGGAATGGTTAGAATGCTTCCAAGTCAAGTAATCCTTCAAAGAAACTCCCAAACTATATGAAAACAAACAAAACTCTCGATGTAATAAATAGAAGTACGACTGTGACATAATAAGCATGAAAAATTTAACAACCGATTATAAAATAAATATTTAGATTATATTAATAAAATTAATTTTAAAGATTTAAAATATATACTTCCACTTTTTATTTTATTTTCTATTCTATGTTGAAGTACATACTTTAATTCATCCATAAAAAAAAGTGAGTCACAATTTTGATTCCTTTAATTTTTGTTTCTTCAATAAAATTCAAACAATTGATAGAGTTTTACTCATTTAGAATACACTTATCATAAATTTTTTTTAAAAAAAAAAGAAAAAAGAATACACTTATCATTTTTCAATTTAAATTTTAAATTTTAAATTAATTAACCCATCAGGACAATGATGGGAAATTTAAAAAAAAAAAAAAAAAAAGGAGACTTTGTTAAAACAATCCTTCTATACTATGGAACAGGGTTCATAGTGCATTGTGAACCCCGGTGCATATCTATGTGTCTTATGTTATTTGTTTTTGACTTTTTTTTTTTGTGTTTTGTGTTATAAATTTTTGTGTTTTATATTGTGAAATTGTCTATGAATATAAATTATGTACCTAAATCAAATTTTAAAAATAAGTAAATATAATGTGTCTTTGTGTTGTGATATTTTGTGTCATATGTTAAAAAATTTTGTACGTTACAAATATGAATTTTCTATCTTGTCATTTCAATTCAAGGTCCATAAATAATGTTACGTAGACATTGGTCATGATATATTTAATTTGAATGTATCAATTGTTGTTTATTGTTGTACTAATTATTAGTGTAGCGGTGCTGGAAACTTAAAAAAATAATTTATGATGGCGGGAAGAGAGTAGAGAGAGAGAGAGAGAAACGTACTTGGACATCAGTTCCGGTAGCTTCGGAGCTCGGAGTTTCATCGGAGAAGGGCGATGGCCGATCCATCCACTCCGTCAAAACGCTGTGGTAGTTCAATTTTAGGAGCAAAGTGGATTTCGGGTTGGGAATATTGCTGGACTCCTCTTTACTTTGAGCTGAAGAAGACGACAACGTCCTCTCTTCTTCCTGAGTAATCCGAAATTCACCCAGTAGCGTTTCTACTTTCTTTTTCTTCTTCTTCTTCTTCTTCATCTTCTCCGGCGCCGGCGCAGATTTCTCGGGTTTTGGGGTGATGTCCACGACGTTAACGCTCGGAAATCTCCACCAATAATCTCCATTATTCTTTATGGCCGCCTTAAATCCCATCCCAAGGCCAATTGGAAACCCGTAAGAAGTAGCGCCCATCCATTCACCCTCCTTTAGTGCCGAATCGTCGCCCCCAATCCCACCGAGCTTCCCCATAATGCTATCAATACCGCCCTCCTCAATCTCCCCGTCCAAAATTGACCCCGCCGCGTCAAACCCGTCTTGAAAATCCTCGCAATAATCGAAGCTAATGGGTCGCGAATTTGAGTCGTCGATTTCCCAGCCACCGAGCAGTTTGCAAGGGAGAGCAGCAGGCTGGATTCTTTCATCAACAGGGGAATGTAGAAGAAAGGTATCATCATCATCGCGAGTGGCGTGTATCCCGGAGAAGAGGAGGTCGGAGAAGGAGGAAAAGGCGGGGTTTTCCGGCGGGGCGAATTTGCTTGTGAATACGGCGGGATAGGCCGTGGATAGGAGCGCGGCGGCTTCATGGTACGTTTGGTTGGGGCGTTTCCTCGGCGTCCTCGGCTTTCTGGTGGAGAGCGCAAGCGAAGAAGAATTGGTGGATTCTGAGAGAGTGGGGGATGGAGAAGAAGAAGATAAGCGGGACGCCCATGAAGATGATGATGATAATGGGGACTTGATTATCTCAACCTCCAATTTATATGCTCTCCCCCCTCCACTCAAACAAGAAGGCGGCATTATATTATTACCTTTCCCAGCCCAGAAACACAAGAACAGAGTCCAACTCCTATTTTTGGCTAACACCCAATTCCCATTCCTATATTTAAGGAGTAGTTGAAGAACCCTAGCTAAACCCTGAAAACTCAAGTACTATAAAAAAAAAAAGAGTGAGAAAAGCCAAAAGGGCCGCAGGGGAAAATATCTAAGCTGAGGAAGGAAAAGAGTAGTTTAAAAGGAAGATGAAAATGAGGGAGAGAAGGGACAGAAGGTGCAGAGAGTCACGGGGATAAAGGGCTAAGATCCGCTGATTGGATAACACAACAGCATCCACTCCGTGTGTGTGTGTTGAGGGTGAGGATTGGGAGAAGATTAGTGATGGAGATGATCACATAGAACGGGACAAGAACAGCATCTGGGACCACCACACCCAAATCCCAATCTTTGCAGTTTTTTTTATGCCTCTTCACTTTGATTGCCATTCCTTATTACAGTGTCGATCTGCTTCTTTACCTGGTTCTCCAAAATATATCCTATCAACTCATAAGGCCTCCACACTGTAACTGAAAGTAAATTTTTAATTCGCATTTCTCATCCACTAGATTAATGTCTAGAGAACCACCTGCCATCATTCCAAAAACTATTAATTTAATCAATTTTATTTTTGCAATAAAAAAAAAAAACTTTTGATCAAATGGAATTCAAAATATCCTTACTTGAAAAACCGAAAATTAAAGTTCCGTGGGATGTCTAAAAAGTGATGGCATTTTGAGTATTTTATAATAAATTTTAGAAATTAAAATCTATATGTTATACAAAATATTTTACAATATCGTGTATTTTGTTTTTGAAGAAAACACAATATCGTGTATTAAAATAACAAGGTAATTAACGTTAAGAGTTAATATCCAATTTGATACCTCGACTATTAGAATTTCACTATTTGGCCCTCAACTATCAAAGTTGCTCAATTTAATTCTAATAGTCGAGAAATCATTTTAGATAAAAATTGCATAGTTAGGGACTAAATTGAGCAACTTTGGTAGTCGAAAACTAAAGTGGTGAAATCATAATAGTCGAGGACCATTTTAGGTAAAACTGTCATAGTTAGGGACTAAATTGAACAACTTTGTAGTCGAATATCAAAGTAATAAAATCCTAATAGTCGATGGACCAAATTGGGTATTCAGTCTAACCTTAAATACATGATCTATCAATGACTAATTGCAAACTGAATTAAGAGTGAAAAGTAAAATAAATAGAGATTTTTATTATTTCCAATAAGACTTTATTAAATTATTTTAAAAAATAAATTCAGTCATTAAGTGGGATATATACTTCTTTTTTTTTTTTTGGAAAAGTGGGATATATACTAAATTTGCAATTTTTTTTGGTTAAATATTAAACTTTTAATTGATGTGAGAATTTTTTGAACAAAATAGAAATAGAAATAGTTATGTTACCCCTTAGGCCTTAACACTGTTGTTTCATTTTCCAGCATGGGATAATTTTGTAATTGTAGAATGAACGTGATCCTTAATTATGGGCACCCTGGATTTTCTGATGGCATTTTGAAGAAAAGTACATACTCACCCATACGGCTGCAGCATTGATGGAAAAAACGCCTCCTCTTATCTAGTGACGTGGGGAGTGCTGATTGGAAGATCGAGATATTTTGGGCGACGTGGCAGCACTTTATGGGTTGGTGGATTTTCACGTGTATCTGCGGTATATTTTTGGATCTGAGGAAAAGGGGCAATGATTACAGCGGTTTTGGTGTGTTGTGCGGCAAATGGCAGTCCTACGTTTGCCTATCTACAAATTAGAATCGTTGGCTTCCCAAATTTGGAAATTGAGTTTAATAAATTTTTTTTTTTGACAATGAGTTTAATAAATTTGGTTGGGAGGTTGGTAAATTTTTTTTATTTTTTATTTTTGAAGATGGAGGTTGTTAAATTTAGATAAGGTAAATGCAAACCATGATCGTCTGAGTTTGGTGATTTCGCCACCTGTAGTCCTAAATTTTTAAATCGATCATATGTGATTTTCTGAGTTTCGAATTCAACCAGCCGTAGTTCTTTCGTTAAGATATTTCGTCTGAGCTGTGAAAAGTAAAGACAAAACAATCTTTATATTTCAACCCCAGCCAAAACAATTCATTTTCCTTAAAAATTAGTATTAGCCCTAATCTCCTCCCATTTTTTCATACGTCTTCTTCCTCACATTTCTTTTTTCTCTTTTTTCTCCGATTTCCATATTCTTCACAATAAATCTATTGACCAATAATGTCATCTTGTTCAAGTTGTACAGGGAGAAGATATAATTTTGGGGAATTCATAAACACTCGAGAGTGTGGATGTATGTGGGAATGAACTTGTTATTCGAACTTCTTAGACGGATTGCAATATGGGAAGGAGGTTTTGGCATTGTTCTGAATCATTTGTGATTATTATGTTTATATTATTTATGTTGGTTTAATTTTTTTTTCAATTGATTTTTTTTTTTAATTTTAGGGAATGAAGGGACGTGGTTTCTTAGACTGAGCAGATCCTCCAGTGTGTCCAAGGGCAATAAGTATAATACCAGGTATGTTGAAGAGAATAAATAAAGACAGAAAAGGAATTTTGAGAAATTAAAGGCCATGTTAGACGTCATTTGATAAGCGCCAAAGATATCTATAGGAAAGAGGTATAGTTGAGACTAAAATGCAATACTTTGATGCCCTTTTGTTGTCAATTCCTTGTGAATAAGCTTTGATGTGTTTATTCTTGCAAAACTCTAACACATGTTGGGTTTAGAAAAGCCTCTTGTAGTTTTGAAGGGAACCGAAAGACGAATGAAGAAGCAATGGAAAAGAAAAGTGGACAGCACTGGTCCACGCGCGTGGATCAGACGTAGAAAATATTCAGAAAGTTCCATGTCGGGTGTCCACGCATGGACCCGATGTGAACTAGCTCCTAAATTGCGATTTTAAAAGGGCAGATTTGGGAATGCTATAAAAGGAAGATCTCAACATTTTAGAGAACAACTTCTTTTGGGGAGAATTTCAACACTTAGTTCTACATTTTTTAGAAAGAGAATTTTCTCCATATTAGATTAGATCCAGCCATTAGATAGGAAGATTGAGATCTAGAGTTGATATACAATTGGGGGCTTGAATACCTTGTGATTACTAAGCTTTGGATTTGGTATTTCCTAAACTTGCTTTACATTTGTCTTTGGATTTGAATTGCAATTTCCATTTTGATCATCAATTGAGTTGTAGATCTATTTTGATTTCAATTCTCTACTATGTTTAGCTAGGTTTAAGTGGGAGATTGGATGCTCCACTCTAGGAATCATGCATGCTTGAGTTTAATTCTTCCATTAGATTGAGAATTGCAAGTTAGGTTTCATGTGTTCACGTGTGGTTGAAGTATGAGGAGATTTGTTCCTATTACCGGCCGGGATAGGTAGCAAAGTTAGAGGAAATGTAGATTGTGAGATATCGGATCTCTATGAGTCTTACTCAGCCACATTCCCGCCCTTGGTCCGGTCGAGGATAAGGCTCAGAAGGAGTGGTAGACCAAGTGTTTGATAAAATGCCTCAACCGACTGAGGATGTGAGAGTCCAAGCGTGATGCCGCTTAGTGAATGTGCCGTGGGCTCCCTTGAATGAAACTTATCTGTGTTGTCTCAATTCCACCTTACACTACTACAAAAATACCTTTTAACGTCGATTATTTTGGACATACGACGTCGATTTTTTACCGACGTAGTTCTAGCAGACGTTATAAATAAATTATACGATGTCAGTTTTTTAAAACCGACGTCGTATATTATTTTTATTTTTTTAAATAATTACATACGATATTTTTTTTTCACAAAACCGACATTGTATGTCTTTATTAATTTTTTATTTTCACAAAACCGACGTTGTATGTCTTTATTAAAAAAAATAGAGATAGAAATATGGCGTCGGTTTTTTCAAATAATCGAAGCCGTATCTCATTTTAATTAAAAAAAAAACTGTAACAAAGTTGAAGACGTCGAAAGCTCAATCTTGAACGGAAACTTCATCCTCTATTTTCATCACCACCTTCGTCTTCTTCACCATTTCACATCATCTTCAACACCAACGTAACAACATATGCTTCATCATTAACCATTTAGCTTTAATAACAACAAAGATCATAACAATGTAACAACATATGCTCAATCTGGTTACCTCTTTCAACCACTGCCATCCTTTGCTGCTACCGGTCGAGAAGAAAGGAGAGGGAAGGGGATGAAGGCCGAGGTGGACAAGGATCGCCGGAGGAAGCCTCGCTGGCCACCAGCCCCGATCTGTTGGTTTTGCTTCGTCGATGGAAGGAAGAAAGGGGAGGGGATGGTTGTCGCCGATTGCTTCGTCGGAGCTCCATTGTTGTTGGTGGTTGCTTCGGCTAAACAAGAGAGAGAGACGCTGCTTCCTTTCCAGTCTTCCTGGTGGCTGCTTCCGTGGCTTCGATCTTATACTGATGTCTTAATCTTACCAAAAATCAAAGAGATTGATTTCAATAATTGAAAAAAAAGGTGATTTCTTTTGAAATTGTATTCTTAACTTAGGGGGTGTATTCAATCAAGACTTTTAAATACTTTCAAATACTTTTAAAGTGATGGATTTTAATTGACTTTTGTAGAGTTTTTGTAGATTTTCTTAGAATCATTTAAATTTTTATCAACTTTGTAAGAGTTTATAAATATCCATAAGAGAAACATTTATAAACTTTTAAAAACATTTTCATATTAAAAAGTCTACAAAAGTTATTAAAACTCTAAATTGAATACACCCGTACAAACATTCAATCTTCTATTAATACATTATTTATAATTTTCTTATAAATTTATATTTTTATAAATCATAAATAAATTAATGAATTGCAAAAAAAAAAAAAATTAATTGTCACAAGAATAGAGTATATTATACCTAAAGAAACTATAATCAATTTTCACTAGATATATATAACCAATAAAAATATTTTTTGAATTAATGAAACAATTAATGTTGAGTAATATAATAATCATCAACTCATTACTTTATTTTTGCTTTTACTCTTTTCTTGATGAACATCTCTCATTTATAATTACTATAAAATAAATAGAATCTCTCAACAATTCAACTTAACACAAATATATATTAATAATTAATTATCATACAATTATATAAAATTATATTAATTAAATAAATATTATAGAATATAAACTATACAATTGTAATAATATATGTAATTAGAAAAAAAAACAAAAAAAATACTCCGTAATATTTATGTTGTTGTTGCTGTTCGCAGCAAATTTTGTTGCGAACAGCAGCAACCTGCTGCGATCGCAGCATTTATTTCCTCTTTTTTTTTTGGTAATCGCAACAATTTTTTTTCACTGAATATTAAAAAAAAATAAAAATCTTAAAGTATGTGAGTATTTATGAAAGGTTTGAAACGTACCGTAAAATTAATAAAAAGTTTGGTTTTAATAGAAGAAAACAAAGTCGGTAGAGAATGTTCAAAAGTTTGGGGTTGGAGGGTTGGATTTCATCTATTTATATTAATGAAGAAAAAGTCTACAAAAATCCTATTATGATAAAATCTATGAAAGTTAATAACTTTTTGAATACCAGTAGACTTTTAAAAACTCTATAAAAGTCTGAATCGAATACTGGTATACTTTTAAAGAGTTTTGAGAAGCCTGGATCCAATACAGGTAGATTTTTAAAGAGTTTTTAAAAGTCTAAATTGAATACCACCAAATTTTTAAAGTTGATAAAAATCTTTAAAATTCTATAAAAGTCATGATTGAATACACCCCCTTTAGATTCTCTTTTGCATGATAGTATTGAAGTAAGAAATGTCAAAAAAATTTCAACCCAGCAAGCAGAAATATTGATTTGATTTTCTTAATTTAATTTAATGAATTTAAGAGTAAAGATGGAGTAAAGAGTAGTAAAACGTAGGTACCATTCCAAGGTGATGAAAGAGACGACGAGGACGAGTATGAAGCAGACGATCGCCCACGTCGGCGTGGCCTCCATGGTACGCTCCTTGCCCGCCATTAACGTCTCTCCCAAGCTCTGATCTTCAACTTTGCACTTATTGTTATATTGAAGACAGAAGGACGATAGCGACTTGACGCGAGATAATGTTTAATTTGCCTGTAATGGATGGGTTGCTTTTTTTTGTTTTTTTTTTTTTTGTTTTTTTTTTTAAAGAAAGGGATAATTTCATTAAGTAAGATTCATACTTAAAGCAAGAGCAATGGAAGGAAAAGGAACAAGAGAACAATTCATGCAGTCAGACAAAGAAAGAGCTTCCCTAGCAAGTAAATAGGCAACCCTATTCGCGGACCGCTTAGCAAACAAAAAGCTTATGTTTGTAAAATCAGAAGCTATTTTCTTAATATCTCTCAAAATAAGATCAAGAGAAGAGATAGTAATGGATGGGTTGTACCTTACTACCTTGGGTGTGTGTATATAAAAAATGCAATACATATAAAATGTCAAACAAAAAAAAAAACAAAATGTTGACTTTAATTTTTTTTAAAAAAACTCAACGTCGGTTCTATGTAGCAACGACGTCGTATGTCTTTAATTTTTTATTTTTTTTAAAAAATTATTTAAAACATACGATGTAAAACCGACGTCGTATGTCTTTAATTATTATTTTTAAAAGAAATTAAATACATACGACGTCGGTTCTATGGACGTCGTATGTTTTAAATAATTTTTTTTAAAACAAAATTAAAGAAATACGACGTCGGTTCTACATAGAACCGACATCTTATGTCTTAATATTTTTAAAAAAAATATTTACGACGTCGGTTTTTGCCGTAAACCGACGTTGTAAATAATATATATTATTTTTGCTTTATTTTATTGACATATAATATCGGTTTGTCAAAAACCGACATTGATTGAGCGACGTAGTATCATTTTTTTGTAGTAGTGTAACGGCATCCATCTCCCTACTTTCGTTACTCGTTTATATTTTTCTTGACTTTCGTTGCATTGATCTCTTATTCAATGATCTTCTTGTCTTCTATCGTTTCTTGTAACTCTTACCTTATAACACCCTAAATGCTACACACGAGACTCGATTCCAATTTGTCATCCTTTGAGAACACAACACTCGGGGAATTTATTCTTCGTTTACACGCACTTTCCACCACCGCTAAACTATAAGCAATCAAAATGGCGTCGTTGATGGGGATGGCAAAAGGTATTTGAAATTTTGAATTGTGTGTTTTGACATTTAGGAAGATATTTGTTAAGAGTTATTGAATTGTTTTTCTTTTTCATTTGTCTTTCTTTTTCATCTTGAGTTATCTTGGTTAAATCGTGTTGGGAGTGAGCAATTATACTTGTCATATCCATTTGCTTGCTTGCAACCGATTCTTGTTGCAAGACCATTGTTGGTTAAGCTTGTGCAGGGAATTCTTGGTGAAAATCAATAGAAAGCTTACCAATGAGTGCGTATATGTGCCCTCGCGATTACCCGCACCACGAGAAAAATCCATGGAAATATATTTCACCCCAACCATGTCCTTATTACCCTTATTCCACTTATGCCTACACCCCGCTACCATACTATTACTCACCACCTCTTTACCAACATCCACCTCCATCACCATATCCATATCCACATTCTTACTCGTATAACTATAATTATCTCACAATGATCCTATAACCTTCATTTTCAACAACTGCAACTTAGACTTATGTGCCCGATCGACTCATTTGTGTGACACCTTTAAGATGTTCCAAGCTTGCTTTATTGTTTGAGCACGGGCTAATTGCCCAAAAATTGAGTAATCAACACCTTGCTGAATATGTCTCAAAGCCAATTGATCTCATCGCCGTATAGTGATTGCATCAACTCCTTCTTGTAGACCGGGATCAATAAAGCTCCAAAGATTTTGAGTTTTCAAGTGTGTGGTCATAATAATTTTCCAATAATTGCAATTGAGTTTTCCATCAAATTTTGGACCCGACCATACAATATTGAAATTTGTTGTCATATTTCACTATGGGAAATATTTTGGGGTTGGAAGGTTAACTGGCTCTGATACCAAATGTTAGATATATTAAATATGATATATCTATATATTTATATATAATTGAGAGAGAAAGAGGAAATAAAACATAAAAGTTTTATTACTTCACATTGATAAATGAAATGCAGTACATCATATTTATAGTAAACAAAGAATAATAACAAACTTTAACCAGCTTGGCTGGTGTGAGTGGCCGAGCACTCTTGTCCCTTAAGAGTGGATTGAGAGTTCGAATCCCTTTTGTATGAAAAAATCACTTTGCCCAGTATCTAACAAAAAAAAAAAAGAATGATGCCAT
>CM008332.1:36923301-36936007 GCA_002525835.2 Ipomoea batatas | reverse complement strand
CGTAACCACAAACCACAAAACCAACTCAACCAGATTACTCTGCTATGCATCATGCATGCAAATTCGGCCATGCCCATCTCTCTTTTGAGTTTGCGTCACTCGTTCTCATGAAACACTCTCACTCATCATAAAAAAAAAAATTATTAAAAGAATTAAATATTTATACTGCATGCAAAAACAAAATAGCTTGCATATAAAAACAAAAAGACAGAAATTTTTTCCTGAATTTCTTTCTTCTCACTTTCATTTCTCTTGTCCGTTGAAAACAAAACACATTATCTATCGGGGGCTGGATTTGCTGATTTCCGGCCAAGAAACTAACGAATCGAAATTCATTCGTTTAACCCAAAAATACTCTCTTCTTTTTCCGGCCAATGTCTACTGCGTCGGCCGCGTCATCGCCACCGCCACCGCCACCATCAGAATATGTTTCTCCGCCGCCGGTTACCCTTCTCTTGATAGCCTTCCTCCTCGTGTTCTTCTTCCTGGGCATTTTCTTCATAGTCTTTTGCAAGTGTTGCATAACAACCCTGTGGCAAAACCGGCGTGCAAGCCAGGCCGGAGCTCCGGTGGGTCCCGTGGGCAACGTCGATTCCCCGGGGATCGACCCCTCCATCATCGAATCTTTCCCCACGTTCACCTACTCCACCGTCAAGGATTACCGGAAGGAACAGTATGGGCTAGAATGCGCCATTTGCTTGGTGGAGTTCGAGGACGCCAGCGTTTTGCGCCTCTTGACCTCCTGCAATCACGTTTTCCACCAAGAATGCATTGATCTTTGGCTGGAATCTCACAAGACTTGCCCCGTCTGCCGCATGGCCCTCGACTCTCCGGCGAAGACCACCGAGCCTTGCTCGCCGCTCTCCGTCGCCGGCAACGCCATGCCGGACAACTTCCAAGACGATACCGAGCTGCCCGGAGACATGCATAGCATCACCATCAAGGAGGACGATGACGAAAAGGGCGAAGCAGGAGATAGCAATATCAATAACAACACCAATAATGAAGAAAACCCGAGAACCAGAACCAGCGGGGTGGGACCCGCGGAGTCGTCACCTGTCGTCACTAAGCAACGCGAATCTATTGTAACGTTTAATACTAACGATGATAATGATACGGAAGAGAAGTTCTCGAGGTCTCATTCAACCGGGCATTCACTAGGTAGGAGTAGGGGAGGCGAGGATAGGTTTACTTTGAGATTGCCTGAACACGTGAGGGCAAAAATTATTAGGGGTCATAATGCAACCAAAAGTTGCACCGCGTTTGGAGAACACAAAAATAGAACAACGACGACGACCACCCCAGAAAATTTTGGTTTTAGTCAGGTTTGATTAAATGCAAACACTGAGAGAAGAGATTAGAGATTATTAGGTTCTTTTATTCATACTTTCATTATTTCTCAATTTTGTTGCTTATACAGAGAAGATAGCTTAGGTACATTTGTTAATTAGGAAATGCGTGCTTACACACACATATATATATACATATCTTTTTGAGATGTTATTTATTGATTGAGAACAGTAGTAGTCAGATTTTGATGCTATCATCTCTTATTATTTGTGTAATTTAGCAATTAGCTTTTAATTTAAACATATACATTCTTTTTGGGATGTATATATAGGTATGCAATAATACTCTTAGGTGATCGGAATTATTTTCGAATGTGACTAATTGAAACTCAATTAGATTAATTAGTCTCATCTTGTAAAATACGAATATTAGTCTCATATGAGTAGTGTGCAGATTATGGTTGGACTTTTAGTTTTTATACATGTTAATTTGATTTAGACTAATAAACTTGGATTTTAATTTGCAAGCGGGAATGATGATATATAAATAAAAATAATACAATAAGTTATCATTTCAATAAAAAAAATTGAAAAAGAAAAAAAAAGTTAAATAGGTCATCAAACTATAAGTAAACAAAAAAAAGAAAAAGAAAAAGTAATTAGACCAGCAGATTAATAAACGTTCCCTTCAACTCATAAAAATTGTGTAATTGATTTTTTTAACATGTTACTTGATGATAACCTGTTAAAATATGCTAATAATGTAAAATATATGTGATATATTTTAATCTGATGTGGTAATGTAGGATTTATTTTCATAAAAGTAGTGACCACTTCCTCAATATCACTTTCTTCAATGAATCAACAAAGGTCACCAACTATATTAGGATCAAATTTTTCGACGTGACATTACTTTTGGGGACAAGCCCATATCAAGATACACCAGCAGATCGGATGAAGAGGGAACTCTAAGTCACATCTAGAGACACCCACTTTAACAATTATGATTTTAAGTATTTTTTCTAAAATTACGGATAAGCTCCACAAATGCACGGAGTTATTGTAGTTTAGTATTAAATTCATAGGCTGTCAAATTCACATGGAATGAAGTTTTAATTAATCCTATCAAGTGTTGGTCCCGGTTGTAACAATGTGAGTCTAGAATGGGGGAGGGGGTTGAATAGACTCACATGTATTTTTTAAAACTTTTTGCAAGATCAAACCCTTAAAAGGAATGAACTTGATCAAAGATAAACGCAGCAGTTAAGAAAGATTCTTCCAAATTTTAAGTTCACTTTGCACAAAACTTATCTTATGAAAAAGAGGTTTGAGTGTGATATGCAATGCAGTACGTAAAATAAAATAGAGAGAGAGAGAGAGAGAGAGTTTTTATAGTGGTTCGGCTGTTAACGAAGCCTACTCCACTCTTCTTCACAACTTGTGAAGGTTTGCACTATTTTCTCCTTAATAGTACAAAAACTCCTCTACGACGTGCTCCTTTGATCACTAAGCCCGGCAGTCACGTTTGGTTAGGTTTTTCAACTTCTTCAAAGTCTACTCCGCCTATTTCTACTTTTTCAAGTAGAGATTGGTTGAAATGGTTGAAAGTGTTTCTCCAACTTGAGAGTCTTGTGATTGATCTTCTTGATTCTGATACACATGATTTTATACCTTTATTTGCCCCACGAATCAAGAGTTTTTGTTGCTTAATTTCTTTACCTTGATACATTTAAGGCTCGTTTGTGTGTTATATTTGATCATGTCTAGTTTATTCACAAATGAGGAGCAAAGGAAGGATTTTCAGTCATCTTGGACTAGTTTTCGAGACATAAGGAATCCACCCCGGGCCGGAAAGGAGCAACAGAACACAAAAGGAGTCAGAAGAAGACCATGGGGCTGCATCACGGCCAGCCTCACGACCGTGATGACGACCGTGATCCCTAGTATGGACAGGCAGCCGGCCACACCGCATCACAGCCACGATCCCGGCCGTGACCCGGCTGCTGTCCAGTATTTAAGCCGCGTTTCTGATATTTTTGGGGATTCCGAACCCTAATTTTAGCTTAGTGCAGTTTTTCCCTTCTTTAGAGTTTTCCATAGCATAGAATACAGTAGATTTACATCATTGAATTCAGTTTGAAGCTTGGAATCATTGTTCGGATCAGATTTACTTTGAAGAATTGTTAGTAAGGTTTACCTTTTTATTCTTTAATATTGCAGCTATGTCTTCCATCTTTAATTCTTGCTTTGCTGTGTTTACTCCCATCATGAGGGAGTAATTCGTTTATGGGTTTGGATTAGGGGTCCATTGTTAATCTTGATGTTCGATTTATGATTAATTGCATAAAGGGATTGAATCTTTTACCTAGGGTTTATGTTGATTTGGGGATTTCTTTGCACTAGTTATTGGTTTGTGGCCAGAATTAATTGCTAGTCTAGGAGAGGGATTCATTACAACGACAGTTGGATGGAGACCTCGAGCCTTACCAATTTCAACCTAATTTTCCTGCTATGAAAGTAGAGGTAATATTGGGGGCTTACAATGCTTAGGTGTTTAAGGTTATGATTGATGCATCACGACAGTGGGGAAATCTTAGCCTAATTCTCTTATTGATTACGAAAGTAGCTGAGTAGAATTCTTTTGTGCATTGCCCATATATCCCTTGGTTAATTATTCCTTCCCTAATCCTGAGTTTGTTAGAACATCAAGGTTACAACCCCCTAATTTGGCCCATACTTTTATCATATAGTTTACACCTTAATCAATTGCTTTCTTTTACACCATTCAGTCTTTGTTGCTTGGATTCTATTAATTCATATACTCTAGTGCCTGGTAATTCCACAATTACGTGCCATAGCGCCAATCCTCAGCGGAACGACATTACACCCTTTTTACACTCATCATTTGTGCTCATCAGATTCAACACGTAAGCTTCACAAGATCTCTTTGTAATCTGGATCGTGATTTTGAGCTTTTGAATATATTTGCACACTGAAAATATTTTGCTTGCTGATGCCTTTTCGCTTTTTCAACCTTGTCCAAAAGAAAAGGAGCAAGAGTTTTATAGGTGTGAAATTTCAGATCCGTTGGAGGGAACCTGAAATTCAAATGCCTATTAACCAGTGTGTAATATCCAATGGGTAAAGTTTGATCTTTTGAGAATGTCAGTACTTTCTAGCCGTTTGTCCACTTTAATGCAATGACAATTTGTCTTTTGTCTCACATAAAGAGACAATCATTTAATGCTCCTTGGGATCGTTACCTAGGATCCATTTTGACATTCAGGTTATACCCGACCTCAAGGCTATGGACAAGACGAGTCTCAGAGAATGTCTAGTGCCTTGGGTACTCGTAAGAATGATTGACCTTATCATTCTCCCATTATCTCCTCAAATCAATCAACTTTGATTGTTCGGTTTCAAGAGTTCGGCCTTTCCATTCTTCGACCTAAAACTTTCACAGTCTTCAGTCTTCGTGTCTTCAATCTTCAACACTTCGTATCTTCAAGTCTCCGGCTTGAATTCTTTCACTAGAAGTCTTGTTCAGAAATGATAACAAGTTACTCTTGAAATGTAAGAACTTGTCTAACAACTATGACTTAGACAAGGATTCGTCCTTTGGCTCGGGGTTCCTAACAATTTTCATATTTTTTATGATGCCAACACCTATACTCGCACCATTTGGATACTTGTATCCAAGAAATGATTTTTATTATCATAGTCGAATAGTTAGATGTTAAAAATTCATGTCCGAGGAGTAAAGATTCTAGATAAAACACACACACGCATGAACCCAAAAATTTGTCTTTTATTTAATCAAAATATAGCAAGCATTACAAAATATAGTAGTGAAAAATAAAAAGAGGAATGAAAATCATATTTTCTCCTCATCTTTGCTAGTCTTCTTCTTGTTCAGCTTCTCCAAATTCTTAGCTTCCTTAAGCTCAAGCATGTCATTGATCTCTTTTCTTGCTTTGAGTACATCTAGACCTTCAATCTTGTATGCATACTTCTTGTTGATATTAAGCACAAGGTAGTTTTGAGTTGCTTCACCAAGATTGTCTCCTAGAATGATTCGCCACTTCCACCATTTAATCAATTCTGGTGCATTCATTCCATCTAGGAAGCTTTGTCCGGTTGCAGTCATGATTTGAATGATTCCATTCATCTTGTATCCATCTTCAGCAGTGATTGGTATGTTGTTTGCATTTTCAAGCTCTTTCAAGAATTGTTCAAATCTCTTTTGTCCTTCTTGTTGTATTCTGAAGATCTCTTCATTTTTCTTTCTTTGATCATATATTCTTTCATTCTGATTCTTTATGTACTCGACTCTGTCTTTTACTGATTTTCCTTTCCAGAAGGGTGGAATGTTGCAATCTTTGTAGAATTTTATACTCCCTTCCTCATATGGAACATAGTCAATCATTCGTCCATCTCGTGCTCGGGTTTTCTGCCCCTTCGGCATTTTGGCACTTGGTCCTTCGGAGGGCATTTCTTGTGTTCGCTTTGGTGATGGAGAAGGGGATGAAGTCTTTCTAAGATTTAAGAAATCTTCTATTGTTTGATTACCACTTCCTGGTCCATCATTTTTGTCATCTCTTCGAATCACAATTTCTTTGCCCTTGCAGGTACTCGAGGTGCTCTTTTCCCCCTTGTTAGCATCATTAACCTCAAGCAGGCAGTCAATCTTGTTACTCAATCGATTGACACACACCTGAAGCTCCTTAAAAGTCTATTCGTATTCCGAGATATAGGTACCCATTTGGTTTTGGTTGCCTGTCACATATTCGAGCTTCATGCAAGAGAGATATAGGCGTCCTTTGATGAATGCATGCTTTGTGACCATGTCATGTTGAACTCTCTTTATCTCGGCCAACGACTCTTTCAAGGATCCAAGTGAGATGAAGTTCTCTGAGAAAGCGTTGTCGATATTTTGCTCAGCTGTTATCCTTGCATCAGCAGTAGATTTGGATGCCTTCTTCTTTTGCTTCCTTATATCCTTTTTGATTTTGGCAATTGACTCATTGATGGATTTGAAGTGAGTATCTTGAGTCCTTGCAATGCCCTGTATAGCATTCATTAGGGAAGAAAAAGCAAAAGCAGTGTTAACAATTACCTCAGATGAGTCAGAACTCTTTGAGGCTTCGGCTGGATCAACATGACTCTCGTTGGGAGGTGCTTCCAGATTTCCACCTTGTACCAAGGCAAGATCATGATGATCAGCAATCCATCGGCAAG
Source organism: Ipomoea batatas (assembly GCA_002525835.2). Lineage (NCBI taxonomy): Eukaryota > Viridiplantae > Streptophyta > Magnoliopsida > Solanales > Convolvulaceae > Ipomoea > Ipomoea batatas. The sequence goes on along the minus strand of CM008332.1, from coordinate 36,929,480 downwards.
TCATCAGATGACTCCTTTTGTAAAGGCGAATCCTTGTGACTGGCACTGTAAGATGCTTCCAAATTTTCATCTTGAGTGTAGTCAGGATACGACTTTACTTCAACATCAACTAGGTTTAAGGACGAGGTGATCATGTTTTCGTCGATCAGAGGCAACTAGGTTCAAGCAAACTTTACTTCGACTTTGCTTCTCCGCCGTCATGTCTGTCATCCGAGTTGTGAGAGCTGGAAGAGTTCGAAGATTTACTAGAATCATCATTCTTTGTAGCATCTGCAGGAGGAGGAATGAAATTTCCAGAAGGATCATTATTGTCATCATCATCATCCTTCTTTCCAGGAATGGTTGAGTCTTCCCTACACTTGCCATCAGGTTTCAAATGTAAGTCTTCTTCATCGTTTATGTCTTCGGGCTGATCACTCGGTCCAATATTTGGACGCAGATCTCGTATCTCAAGTTGAGCTCTTGAAATGTTGTGTATTTTTGCAATTTGCATATCCTCAATCATTTGGCATTCTTGAGGGGTTCGATAGCCAACATTCAGATCAACAGTCTTGCCGAAATGAACTGTTCTTCCCTTTAGTTTTTCAGCAAAGACTCTTTCAATTTCTTCGGGTCTGGTGGCATCGAAAACAGATCTTGTCCGCATCCAATCTAGTGCCCATTCTTCTTCCTCTGCCATTTCACTGATGGTGCTAGCAATGACCCGTAAGTTAGACATTCTCCACTCTTGCCAATTATACATCCTGGCAAGCTCTCGTCGGAGGATTTCTTCATGAGAAGGCATATCTGAGAGTGCCTCAGCTTGATCATCAACAATTTTAGTTAACTCATCGTGAGCCAATTGCTGAGCCAAGGCAGCATCAGCATTGACTTGACAAGTTATATCGTCAGACAGTAAAGCAACTTCTTGTGATGGCTCAGGAAATGGAGTTTGAATTTCCTCATCAGTTGAGGGGATTTACTCAATACGAATAGTGGAAGTATAAGGTAGAAAAGCTAGGGTTTGAACCTCATACCTCGCAAGTAATACTGTTGCCACTTGCAGATGTAGTCTTTCCACAATTTGTCTTCAGATAAGCAGGTATTTCTTTGTAAGCAGGTCGCTCTTTACCAATATCTTCACCCTCAGAGTCTTCTTCTATCCAAGTGGAGATTGAATATGAGTTTTCGTGAGATTGGTGTGGCACTATTGCAAGGGTTTGATTTTCAGAAGTGGGGATCGCAGGTGCCAAGAGTTCGGTCACCAATGGTTCAGGAGTGATTTCTGGCACTTGAGGTTCAGATGATATTGGCTGGGGTTCAGAAGGCTTTGAGGGTGAAGTCTTCGGCTTCATAAACCTAGTGAGAGGCAACTGGTCGTCCTCATCACTGTCTTCGCGGCTAAAATCCAAGGGAGGTGGAAGAATTCTTGCTCTTTCATCAATAAGAGTTCGGCCATGATCCTCCACTGTTGGTAAAACAACAGTTGATTCTATTTGCAAAACCTGTTCTGGTTGAGCCCTTTTTGTTTTCTTCTTCGGTCGTTTCAGTTGTTTAGCCTTTCTTTTCTTTGATTCAGCACTCTTTTCCCTTGTCTTCTCTTCGTGATCAGATGAAAACTCGGGTGCTTGTGATGATTCATCACATTTCGTCACTTTAACCTTTGAGGATCTTTTTTTTTTTTCGCAGGGCTATATGGGGATTCTTTTATTTGTGTACATAAAGTACATTATTTGTGTACTGAAAGTACATTATTTTATATACTACCACATAATGTACATTCAGTACAAAATAATATACTTTTAGTATATTAAAAATATACCTTATATTCATAGTCCACACAATAATTTGCCTATGTATACAAGGTTTGACCTTCAACACACACACACACACACACAAAATCCTAACCCTAAAAAAAACTCAATTCTAGATATTAATTTTGTAAATTTGTCTCTCTGATCCCACTCTCTCCCTGTGACTACGAGGCAACGATTCTTGACCGTTGTCCAAGTAAATTCGTAAATTTTCTTTCTTTGTCACTGTTGTCACTAATTTTTATTGAGGCATAACGGGTATTAAATATACTTTAAAAAAATTAATAACCTACATATTAAATAAGCTTTTAAACAGGCTTCATGGCATATAATGCCAATTATAGACTCAAACTTGAGGCTAAAAAATAACCTACATACAAGCTCAGGTCTTACATTTCTATAGTAGGTCCATGCCTAATATTCTAAAGTCCGGTTCAATCCGACCTATTTTCATCCGGTTGTTATGTCATAGACCCGGTCCACCGTGCAAGGTGGGGTCCATGTTTACAATTTTAGAATTCTATGTTCACAATTTTAGAACTCCATATTCACAATTTTTAAGCTCTACGTTCACAATTTTTGAACTCTATATTCACAATTACAAAATTCTATGTTCCCGATTTCAGATTTTTTTTTCACAATTTAAGAACTCTATATTCACAATTTTATAACTCAATATTCAATAGCATAACACAATTTTTGAATCTATATAACCAAATTGTGAAAATAGAGTTCAAAAATTGTGAATATTGAGTAATTTAATTTTGTATATTGAGATATAAAATTGTGAATATAGAGTTCTAAAATTGTGAACATAGACTTTTAAAATTATGAAAATGAACCTGGTCCATAGCATAATTTACCATTTTCATCCCTCACTATATGGGTCGGACCAAGCATGAGAATGGTGCAAATGATTGAAAGACTACCAATGCGGAATTTTGAAAAAAAAAATTGATATGTTGATTGGACAAATTTTAATGTTGAGAATGAAGACTGTCAAAAGAAAAGTAATATATGAGAAATAAAACAACATGAATTAACCAAGGACCTTGTGGTTTAGTGGCATCAAACCCTTCCCTTTATACAAGAGGTGGTGGGTTCGAGCCTTTGGAGTTAATACTAACTCTTGTGCTTCAATAGGTTGGTTCAAAAAGACTTAAATATGTGGTATGTGAGCATTTTACCAAAAAGATAGTTAACGGTCTGGATAAAGCAGAGTGCAACTATTGCAAGAAATTGCTTGGGGGACAAAGTAAAAATGGAACAAAGCATCTGCATGATCATCACAAGTCCTGTAAGGACGTTGTTACAACAACAATAGACGTCGGAGGGAAAAATGGGTTTATCTACTTTCAAGTTTAATCCTGAGGTTACTAGGCGGGAGCTTGCCTGCATGATCATTATGCATGAATATCCCCTTGCAATTGTTGATCATGCAGGATTTAGAAGGTATACAGCTAGTCTTCAACCACTTTTTGACATACCTTCTCGAAATACGGTTAAGGCAGATATTTTGAAGATCTATGAGGCTGAAAAATTGAAGATTATGACACTTTTGAGCACAAATTCAAGTAGGATTGCCTTAACTACAGATATGTGGACAGCTTCGAATCAAAAGAAAGGCTACATGGCAATCACGACACATTTTATTGATAATGATTGGAAACTGCAAAGTATGCTTATGAGGTATGTCTATTGTTTTCTAATCTAATGTATGTAGTTATTTTCATTTTTAAAAATGCATGATCATTATTAGTTGTGTAATCCTTTATTTCGTTTACATTTTTAGGTTTATCTATGTGCCTTGTCCACACACACCTGTAGCTATTTCTAAGGAATTGTTGAAATCTGTTTATGATTGGAATATTGAAAAGAGATTATCTACGTTGACGGTTGATAATTGTTCGACAAATGATGCACTTGTTAACATCCTTGTAGCTAAGTTAGGTTCTACTCATCTATTGTTACGTGGGAGTTTATATCACATGCGTTGTTGTGCTCATATTTTGAATATAATTGTCCAAGATGGATTAAAAGTGATGGGTGATGGAATAGAAAGGGTTAGAGATAGTGTTTCTTATTGGGTAGCCACCCCAAAAAGGATTGAAACTTTTAGAGAAAATGTGAGGCACTTGGGCATAGATAGTACTAAGCAATTGGTGCTTGATTGTAAAACTCGATGAAATTCCACATATTTGATGCTTAGTGTTGCATTAGAATACAAGGATTTTTTTATGCGTTTGAAAGAACGTGATGTTGTGTTCACTTGTGCACCCTATGATGAGGATTGGGAGTTTGCTAAGGAAATTTGTGAAAGGTTGAAGTTGTTTTACACGGTCTCAAATAAATTTTCAGGGACTAATTATCCAACTTCTAATATCTTTTTTCCATTGATGTGTGAAATCAAGTTTGCTTTGCTTAGTTGGATTGAATGTTCTAATGTGGTTGTTGCAAATATGGCTAGAAGTATGTTGTTGAAATTTGATAAATATTGTGAGGTAGTTAATGGACTAATGGCTGTGGTTAATGTTCTTGACACGAGATATAAGTTAGATGTGGTGGAGTTTTTTTTTCCTAAAATATATGGAAACAATGCTCAACGAGAAACGGATAGGGTTATGAAATATTGTGTGGATTTGGTGAAAGAATATCAAAAGGATTCTCAAGTTACCAACAATGCTCAATTTGATTCTGAAATCTCAGTAGAGAGTGGATCTGAAGATGAGGTTTTTTTTTAGTTCTGGATTTGATACATATCAGGGTAAGAGTAGTTCTACAAAGAGTTTGAAATCAGAGTTGGACAAGTATTTGGAAGAAGAAAAAATGCCAAGAAATGATGATTGTGGGATTAGTCCAGAACAATTTGAAGAGCTTGAGGTATATCAAACTTTTATATTTATTCATATATTGTGAAATTGAATGAATTTACTTTAAAATATGTTTGAACAATTAATTAAATTATTTTTTTCAGATTGGAGAAGAAGATGGTGAAGAATGAAGATTGAAGAAAGATTGAAGAATGAATATTTGAAGAAGATTGGGATTTGAGAAGAATGCTTTTATTGTATAATTTGTATTGTTATTGTATTGAACTATTTGTAATTTGGACTATTTGAAGAACATCTACATTTGGACTATTTTAATTTGTATTTGCTACTTTTGGATTGAAATTTGAACTTCGGTAGTTTATATTTTTAAAATTGTTATTTTTTTGTATATTTTTTTTTAAAATTGTACTAGAATATCACTTTGACTAAGATTTGACCGGGCGGGGATGGGGATTCCCCGTCCCCGCCAAATTCCCCGCGGGGACGGGGATGGGGAATTTTTCCCTCTCCCCGCCGGGGACGGGGACGGGGACGGGAATACCCCTCCCCGCCCCGCCCCGTTATCATTCCTAACTATGAACAGATACTGCATTGTAATAGAGTCAGTAGTATTCAAAAAAAAAAAAACAACAACATGAATTAAATTGGTTATAGCTGGTTAACATATTCATCACTTTAAATAATTATCTTATTTTTATCATATCTATAAAAATAAAAAAAATGTTTTTTTTTTTCAATCAAGGTTTCAAACTAATACGGAGTAATCCAAATTCTAATCGAATCCAGGCATTCTGCCAATATATGGGCTCAATCACTTACGCTAGATGGGCCGTAGGCATGGTTCTAATTTATGAACCACAATTACTATTGCAGCAAATTATTCCCATGGATCAAGGTCTGGACCTTTGCATATTGTAATATTGCGCTTCGGACTGTGGGTAATATATATATATATATATATATACTAGTTTTTCTTATGCGCAAAAAACAATCATTATTGCATGGACCATGGTCCACACAGCTGTGTGGACCAAAAATAAAAAGTACATTATTTTTGTACTGAAGGTACATTATTTTTGTACTGTAGGTACATTATTTTAGGGTACATTATTTTTGTACTGTAAGTACATTATTTGATTACATTATTTTAGGGTACATTATTTTTGTACTGTAAGTACATTATTTGATTACAAAAATAATGTACCTACAGTACAAAAATAATATACCTTCAGTACAAAAATAATGTACTTTTTATTTTTGGTCCATGCAATAATTTGTCCGCAAAAAATAGGTGCCCAATATTAGTATTTTATATTAAAACTTTAAATTTATTTAAATTTTAATATAGTAAATAATAATAATAATAATGTAAAATATTTTTATAAATTGGATATATATATTTTAAAAATAGCTAACGTATAACTTTAATATTTAACGTGTATATATTATTATTATTATTATTGAAGAAGATAAGAAAATATATGGTGGATGCATGTGCATAGTAACAAAAGTGGAAAAGATAACGGAAGTTATAACGGTAGGGGTATAATTGTCC
>CM008332.1:36864940-36875250 GCA_002525835.2 Ipomoea batatas | reverse complement strand
AAATTGGACATTATCTGATAGTTAAATTCTATGCATAAAAAAATTTGCAACTCTTCTCGCCGCATAATTCTATCTGCAGCTGTACAAATTAAAATTGTGAAAGTGAATGGTTAATCATAGTGGTCCGGGTCCATATGTGCCAGAGAAATCAAGAAACTTCATGATTGTTTTACTTCAAAATTCCATTAAGACCAATTGTGGGATGGTAAGTGGATCAAAATGAAATGTCCAAAATAAAATACTCCTTATAATAGAAATATGAGTTAATCCCACTTCCATTCTATTTAATATTCAGCCATCTACTTTTGACAAATTTGTTAAAATATGGTTTCAAATTCAATTTTAAAATGTCTAAAATATTCCTACACTATAAATATTTCATCAGAAAATAAATTAAATTGAAAGGTTTAATATTTTGTACTCTCTTCCATCTCTTTGTCCTATTATATATGGTTCCGTTAATAAGATTTGAATCAAGTTATTTACTATTTAAATTATATTTTTTTGTAATATTTGGCTTAGTTTCATGAATACATAAAATTTATATATTTAGAAAAAAAAATAAACAAATTTAAGCATAAATTAAACATGTTAAATAAAAATCATTGACTAGCAATGACTAATGTTGTGACTTGTGAGTATAAATTAAACATGTTAAAGTTAAAAATCATTGACTATATATACCTAAACATATCATGATTATGTCCAAGAGAACAAAAATAAATTAACTCTTGGAAAATCAAATCCATTGTACACACTATATATATGCACTATATATTATCCATTTCCAAACTTGTAAAAAACCAGGTTAGAAGAAGATGAAAAGTAATAGAAAAATGCAAGTGGTCCTGCCCTGCGGGACTTAACTCAATGGTTTAAGGGTCACCTTAGAAGTCTTTTTCCAGAGAGAGGGTGGGGTCTAAAACTGATGACTAATCAGACGATTCGCGATTTACCTTCTCTAGCATTGTTGGACAGAGGTTCTGCAGATTTAGAACTAATACGTCTAGTGTAAGCTGGGAAACTTGATGTATCCAGAAAAGAAATGCAAGTGGTCCTGAATGAATCTAAGGTGAGCAACAAGGCCATCTATCCATCCTGCTTTGAACAGTAAAGATAGCACAAACAAGAAGACAAATGGAGGTGGATATGCTGTTGATAGTGGCTCATAATTCAAAGAGAGCTTCTATAACAAACACAACACATTTGAAAAGGCAACCCACTATGAGATCCAGCAACTGTGCTTTAACATTTAGTGAGCTAGGGCATCAGCCATCAGCTCTCCAGGGCATATCCTAGAATATGTATACTTTCCGGATTGGATATCATTCCATACAAATATATATACATTATTCAATTCCTATTAACACCTTGATATGATATTATCTTTCCATATAGTCGAATTCACCGTTGAAAAATGCCAATTACCCACCACTTTTTACTATCACTCAGAAAATAAATAGATTAGTGAACTTTTTGACTTTTCAGACCATCTCAAAGTAGTCAAAAATTGATTACTATTTCCAATCAAATTTTGGTGATGGTTAACAAAATAACGTGTTTAATACATTTAAACATGAGCCTAACCTCATAGTAGTGGAAAGAAATATATTGATTATATTACCTCCACTACCATTGATATATATCTTAATCCACTAGTAGAGAATTGACCCAAAAAATGTAACAATACACAAGATATATTTGTGTTGTCTTGGAAGCATATTCTTACTTGAAACCCTTCCCTCTATATATAAGGATGGGTTTGAGGAAATGATCTCTAGGAGATTCAATTCTATAGAATCACAGAACCTCGATCGGGATGAGATTTACAATGGTAAATAGGGAATTTTGATTGTAACTTATTAGTACACTTGGTGTAAAACTCTATGGGAGGAGATGAGGCGTTAAGACCTCTTCTAATTCGCAAATAGGGAATTTTGAGTGTACCTGATTATTGCACTTGGTGTAAAACTTGAGGAGAAGAGATGAGCATGTTAAGGCCTCTTCTAATTTGTAAGTGTAGTCCTAGACTCTTAGATGTACATGTGATCTCATTGATCAAATTAGGAAGGACGTGAAGAAGATTATGTTTTTTAAAAGGTTTGAATGAGGATTTTAACCCTTGAGTCTAGTGTTTTGGTCCTTGATCCCATAAAAGGGGTTGACAATTTTTTTTTGGCATGACTTAAAAAAAAAAAAAAAAGAGAACGGCATATGAATGTAGGATGTGTTGGATATAAGATGTGTTGTGTTGCTAATTGTTCTATATTTGTTTAAGCCTAAATAGACACTTTGTAGTAAGACTCTTTTCTATCTCCGTTAATAAAGAACTATAATCTCCCCTTTTCGTTAATATTCTTCTACGTTATGTTGTTGTCTAACTTCCCATCATGGTATTAGAGCTACGCAATTCGAGTTTTGCAGTGGTCATGCATATCGCCAATTACAGAATCCAATCGCACAACTCGATCGCTACAACGTGTTTCACAAGTTTCTCTTTTGCGACGAAATGCTAACTTAGAGAATTACAATAATCCTTTATTTTTGTATATCAGCGAAAATGCAACCAAAAAAAACATGTATTATTATAATTCTCTAAGGATTATATGAGTAAGTCGTGGCATGCTACATGTATCCAATCTCAGGCAATTCGTATGGCTATAGACTGGCAGGGACTGATGTTATTAAAGAACCTCAATTACACCCGGGTAATGTTCGGAGAAGCCATGGCTATAAAGGAAGCTTTGTCTTGGGCTAAGGATAGGGGTTGTATGAAGATTGCGGTTCTTTCAGACTGATGTTAATGCACCGAAACCCAAGAACTAGTAATTGATTTGTAATAGCATGTCACTAACGTTCCGACTAGCTCCAGCTACTAAATCGACGATTGGCTACATACTGACGAACGGTTGTTGGTTGCCTTTGAAGAAGGCGAGCAACAGGTAGTCGTCGTCTTTTACGATAGAGAAGGTGACTAGTATGTCACTTTTTCCCATCGAAGAGGGCGACCAATGACTGTTTATCAGTCGCTGATGATTGTCGGAGTTAGTTAGAATTTCATCGAAATACTAATGACATGTTATTACAAGTCAGTAATCAATTTTTGAACTTTGATGTACGAAAATAACATGTTCATCTTAATTACAAATTTTAAAAGTTTAATTTAATTGACTTTTTGTATAAATTTTAGGTGCTTATTTGACTTTTTTTTTTTAATAAATCATAACAAAATACAAATGTTTGGTATTTTTACAAATAAGCCCTTTCCTTTATGATTATCATCTTTTATTGGGAAAAGGAAACTCGAGTTCACGTCATATAGACATGAAATACGCTTTGGTTGGACCGCTTGATGAGGCTTTCAGTAAGCCGATTATGTGCCCACCTTACCATCACGTTTCTGCAACTCTCCGTCGCCTTCCCACCCTCCACCGCCACCGCCACTTTCTATATATGACAATAGTGGAGGAAAATGTAGAGAAGACCCAATTTTCAGATTAAGATTTCATTCATATTTTGAGAGTAGTGTATAGAAGATGTTGATGGGAATAAGCTTGCATTGCTTGATGGACTTTGTGGTTGCTGGGTTCTCTCTCATGATTGGGTTGGGAATTTTCGCCTTCATTGCTTCAATTCTCTGCTCTTCTGCTTTCTTCCAGAATGCAAAGAAGCTTTCTTGATTCTTCCTTGCCCTATTGCCCCAAAATGGATTTTGGCCAGGTATCTCTTTCGTTACCTTTCTTTTGTTTTTGGTTAATTCATGTGATTCTTGTGGGGTTTTTGTTTCTGGGCTTAGGCAATTACTATTTCTTTCTGCAATTTTCTTGAAAATTTTGTTGCTGATTAACTATTTTGTTTGGCTTCTCTGCGTTTTCTCGTGTGGGTTATTCATGCTTGGTAAATAGTTAGCTTCTCAGCCAATTTTGACTTATTTGAGCACTATTATTGTTTGATTAATTGGCGTTTTGTTGCTTTAAAATGCTAAAATTCAAAACTTGCTCAAGCTAATTTTTTCAATTTTCTTTCTTTTAAGAAAAGAAATTATACCAAACACCTATCACTAACAGGTAATTTACCAAACACTTTTCTACAATCATCAGCTAACTGCTATTTACCATACCAAATAGGGCCAGTTTTTCCCCTGTTTAATAGTTTCTTTTTGTTCCTGCAATTTGACTGCAAATATTTTTCTGGTAGCTTATTATGCTGGCTTGGGTGAATGAAAGAGTTTATCCTTGTTCATTGTAGGCTTTCTTGGTTCTGCCCCTCTGTTTTTGAAGTTCTATATGAAAGGAAGTTTTATCTTATACTCCATTTCTGGAAAATATGATATTTTGGCTCTGGAATTCACCAGGAGTTTGCTTTGCTGAAGATTTGAATTTTGTTAAACTATTATTTTACTAGCTAAACTGTGTTGGGGAGATTTTAGTTTTCTCTGATTTTTTTGTTTTAGTTGTCTAAATGCAGTGCAGAATGTACAATTGTTCTGTTTAGTTAATGAAATTTGTGGTGCACTCTTGCTTCCAGTAACATTATCATGAAGCTGAGAACTTTAGTTGGAGTTTGGGTAAAATGGGGAGTAGATGCATTGTTACTGCCTTAGGTGAAGCAAGTCAAGGCAAACTATGTCTGAGCATATCACTTGCAATTACACATGGAGAAAATTCTGCTTCAATTGCATATCATTTTTGAACTCTTTCCATAGTCATTGGCAGTGTTGTAAAAATCGGCCTAGGCGCCCCTAAGCCGAGGGGATTTCAGCCCTAGGTGGGTTTTAGTTGGCTGGTCGACTAGGCGCCCAACTCGGCCGAGTGGTTTTTTCTTTAATTCCCTCGTATGTATGTTGTTGCCTGCTCGGTGCTCCTCTTCCATATTCCTCTAGCCAAGTACCCAATGAACAGTCTAGCATATATAATTGACTAGTTTGGGGAATTATAATAGTCTAACGGCTCACAACCTACTGCTTTTTAAAAAAAGATTACTTGGCCACCTAAGCCCAGGCGCCCGACTAGTGTCTAGCGCCTAGCACCTTCTGTAACATTGGTGGCCACCTAAGCCTAGGCGCCCGACTAGTGTCTAACGCCTAGCACCTTCTGTAACACCTGCCATTTCACCAAGCCCAAATAACATTTGTCCCTAACTCCAAATTTGATCGTGACATGCATTGACCAACTGATGTTGTTCTATTTTCCTAGCGACCTAGTGTCTATAATTCTTCTTACGGTTTGAATTCATTGATATTAACCACCATGCTCGCCATGGATACCTTCTGCATTTGATTTACAGGTCTCGTCCTTTTCTTATATATAAAATGTCGATGATTTAGTGTACCTTGTATGCATCAAGTCACAGACCTCGTCTCAGGGCTGCATTGTGATTTGTCTTGCAGGCTAGCAAAACATATATAGCGAAAAACCCAAAAAAAAGAAAGATAGGAAACAAGAAATCGAGCTGAATAATGGGATTTTGAAGGGTGCGGTTTAGCTTCAATAAGCAAGGTCTAGAGATATGAAGCTGTGTGAGTAGTTTGTTGTTTGTAGTAATAGAATTATGTATGAAAAGCAAGCAGTATGCTTCCTTTGTGAAAGACATTTCTTTGCAGTTGATGAGTTGGGAATTAAACATGAAATTGTATCATGCTGCTTTACCTATCCAAAAATATATATATATATTTTTAAAAAAAATACTAATTTACATGTCATCCGACCTGGCAGGTGACTTGAGGGTAACATGCTATTATAGGTCAAATAGGTTACTTGCATAATTTTAACAAGTTTAAGAATTTAATCGGAGGTGATCCTAATTTGGCCTAACTAATCCTATGCTCACATGATTCGTCTCGGCTTAGAGCAAAGGCAAAAGTAAATTGCAAGTTGCTCAATCAACCTACAAAATCATATCCTAGTATTTTTACTTGTTAAATAAGGTTGTTGGCATATGTGCGAAGAATTTACAAAATTAAAAAAAAGTACATATAGAAAATAACAAGAACAACATAAGAAAAGGCAACTCAATTATTTTGTGCAATAGAAGCAGACATGCATGTGAACAAAGGTATTTTTAATTTTCTATTTAACTTGAACAGTATAGGTGGCATGGTCAGGCCGTCACCGTGTCTGCCATTGTGTTATATACTCTCCGTCAATATTGAACTACCTATTACGGAGTTCATAAACTCAAATTATAAATATAATTTTAAAAAATTATATGTAAACAATTAATGAATTTTTTTAATTTAAAAAATTTATAACATATGTGTCATCACACTACATAATAATTGACTATAAATAATATGAGTAACACTTCTGTGAGACCGAATCACGGCTTTAAATCCGTGAGATGAGTCGGATCTTTGATTAATGAGTCAGACATATGACCTCATTAATCAAAGATCCGATTTGTCTCATGAATTGAGACTCGTGAGACGATCTCACACAAGTTTTTGCCTACGCAAAAAACTATAGCCCGTGACTTGGTACTGGACTTGGCCCTTCACCGGCCTCCGCCCAATATATATAGTATATATCTTACAAATAAATATATATGTATATCATTTAGTTCATGTATTAAATATATATTTGAAAATGTGTATATATATGACGGAATAATATTATGTGGATAGAGGAGTAAAAAGGGAAATGCGGGCAAGTAGAATATAGTTTTCTCACCTAACATAAAGAAGCCCATTTCTTCACCATTTTCCACACCAAACAGCATTCCACCAACCATACATTCACTTTTAATTGTGGGGCATATATATAATCAAATAATTATATAACTAATCAATATACTATAATTTAAGTTTTTATTAATTAAGTCAATTCAGACTGCTATGTCCACTTTTAAATGTGGGACAAAAATCTGGAAAAAAAAAACATCTATAATTGACGAGGATGCTCTTAGCTTTTGTCATGCATTCCTGTCAGTTTCGTCATTCTCACTCCCTCTAATGCAAAAATGTGATGATATAATAAAATAATTATATAAAATACTATATATAATCAATATAATACAATTTAAATAAGTTTTTTATTTATTTAATCAAGTCAATTCAGACTGCTATAGTCCAATTTTAAATAAATACTCCGAATTAATTTAGATTTAATCTAGTTATTCATTTTTATTGGCAATTGAAATTAAATCAAATCAAATTAAAATTAATCCTATATGAATTTGATTTTTGCCAACATTCTTTTGATGTTACACAGATTTTTCTATTACTGTTTACCTTTTATGTATAATTTGCAGACTATTATACAAAAGTAGAGTTTACCCTGCATAAACCCTCAAATAGTAATTATGAATTTTTTTCATTACTAAAAAAAGTACATAATACAACTTAACAAAATATACACTACAGTAAAAATTTATCGTAAAAGTGGAGAAAAATGTTGTTTTATGTTGTTTGGTTGGATGGAAAATATTTTCCATTGGAAATGAATTGTTTGCAAAGAGGTGGGATTTTATTTTCCACAAAGCTTGGAAAAAAACATGACTAGACCATTTTACCCTTATAGAAAATTTCTTAATTATATCGACACATGCATGTTTATTCATTCATCTTTTTAGAGGCATATTGGTCTTTATATTCATTATATTCCTTTCCTTTCTAAACTCAACCAAACAATGAAATCCATATTTTCAGTAATTTCTTTTCTACCAACCAAACAATTGAATCCATTTTCCTGTAATTTATTTTCCATTGAATTTCATTTTCATTTCTCTTCAAATATTTTACAGCTAACCAAACGAGCTGTTAATGTATTAAAAAAAAAAATTGCGGTGTATTTTTTTGTGGACCCGAATTTTGAATGTTCACAATTTACATTTTAAAAATTCATAATTTGTATATTACGAACACATCATGTAGATCAGTATATGTTTACAATTTACATACTAAATGTTCATAATTTACCTTTTAAAAATTCACAACTTATATACTACAAATACACAAGGTTAACCTACACAATTTATATGTTTAACTTAAAAATACAATTTATATTCTAAAAGTTCACAATTTTAATACTCTTTTTTTTTTTAGTATATGTTCAGAACTACTTTCTCAACCTATTGAAGCACAAGAGTCAGTAGTGACTCCACTGACCCACCACCTCCCGTATAACAGGAAGGATTTGATGTCACTGGACCACAAAGTCTTTGACTTCACAATTTTAATACTAAAATGCACAATTTAGAATAAGGTGCACCAGGTCCATGGTATAACAATACCTTAAACAAAGGTAGGTACGGACACCAACTGCCAAAAAAACGAGCAGCCCTTCGCTGATCGCTGTAGTGGAGAGCGGAGAAGGCCGAGAAGCTGTACTAATTTGACTTGACTACCTATATAACTCTTTCACCGATTTGCAAGGAGAAGAAGAAGAAGAAGAAGCGCCCATCATCTCTCTCAACGCTCTCCACCTTTTCAACTCCACACATTTCTCTTCAACTATTAGGTGAGTCAATTTTCGTTTCCGCGTATTCACCGGCGTTCATACACAAGAAAAATCCCCGTGTTTTCAGTATTTATGTGCAAATTGATCTCCGTTTTCTCATACCCAAATCTGTAATATTTCTGGGATTCATTTATTTTACTTTGATTTCATATTCTCAGCAATTTTTGGAAGCGCGATTATAGGTAATAGTTTAGGTTTTCTGTTCTAGTGTGTTCTGTTGATTCTCTCATCTTTGATCTATGATCATCGGTGAGTACATAAATGTAAACTTTTTGGGTATAACTCATCTGGGCTACTGTAAATTTCAACTTTTTTTACTGTCTTGTGCTGTTGTCTGCTGATATTTCATATTTGATGGATTTCTTTTGTTGGTTTGTGAAGCCCTTTTCTATCTGCTTTGTTTGATCAATATTGTTGCTTTCTTCTTCTTCCTAATTTTTATTTTTATTTTTAATGTTTTGGTTCTCCTTTGTTTTTGATTTGTTTGGATCTGAAATCTTTTCACATTAAATTGCAAGTTCTCCTTTCTATGCTTACCTGATCTATTGCACATATTTCATTTCACTTTGGCCACTTGGATTTCACTCTTATAGCTTTTCAATTAGCTTTATGAGAAAAGAAATTATACCAAACAACTATCAGCTAAAAGTTAATTTACCAAACACCTTTGAGCTAATGTTATCAACTAATCATACCTTCTAATCCAATCAGCTAACAGTCATTTACCAAACAGGGCCAGTATCAAAATTCACTGTATTTGATTGGTAAAAGTTCATAATTATTAGTGTAATTTATTTTCATAGACTTTATCCTAAGAGGTGCAGACATATGTGGATGTGAAATTAGGGTGAAGGGTTCTGGGAAAAAAGAGTTGTTAGATATGTTGAAGTTTTGTTGCCCCAAATTTTCCTGCATATTGCAAACTTTGAAATTAAATTGGTATTTTTCCCGATTACAGGAAAAAACAGTATGGCGACCCCAACACGAATTGGTCTTGCCGGGCTTGCTGTAATGGGGCAAAATCTTGCTCTTAACATAGCTGAGAAAGGATTCCCTATATCTGTCTACAACAGATCCACTTCAAAAGTTGATGAGACCGTTGAACGAGCTAAAGCGGAAGGGGGACTCCCTCTGTACGGTTTTCATGATCCCGAGTCCTTTGTTCTCTCCATCCAGAAGCCCCGTGTGATTATCATTCTTGTTAAGGCAGGTGCACCGGTTGATCAAACCATCAAAACCCTTTCTGCTTATATGGAGAAAGGGGATTGTATTATCGATGGTGGGAATGAGTGGTATGAGAACACCGAGAGGAGGGCAAAAGAAGCGGCGGAGATGGGGTTGCTTTATCTTGGAATGGGAGTCTCGGGCGGTGAAGAAGGTGCTAGGAGAGGACCTTCGCTAATGCCTGGCGGTTCTTTCGAAGCGTACAAGTACATTGAAGACATCCTACTGAAAGTGGCGGCTCAAGTTCCCGACAGTGGCCCGTGTGTTACTTACATTGGCGAGGGGGGTTCTGGTAACTTCGTTAAGATGGTTCACAACGGGATTGAATACGGTGATATGCAATTAATTGCTGAGGCGTACGATGTTCTGAAATCCGTGGGAAAGCTCTCTAATTCCGAGTTGCATGAAGTGTTCTCCGAATGGAACAAAGGGGAGCTCCTAAGCTTTTTGATCGAAATCACGGCTGATATATTCGGAATCAAGGACGACAAGGCCGAAGGGTATTTGGTAGACAAGGTTCTCGACAAAACCGGGATGAAGGGTACCGGCAAGTGGACAGTTCAGCAAGCCGCAGATCTCTCAGTCGCCGCCCCAACAATAGCCTCGTCATTGGACTCGAGATTCCTCAGC
>CM008332.1:36772425-36788452 GCA_002525835.2 Ipomoea batatas | reverse complement strand
CCGGCGAAGGGCTGCCGGTGGAAGTCGCCGCGCACCACCAACGGCGGCGAGGGGACGAGATCCATGCCGATGGAGTCCGAAACCCCGACCCGCCGCAACGCCTCCACTTCCTGGCCCATCCGGGCGCCGATACACAGCGCCTTGGACGAGTTGGAGAGCAGGGCGGCGCCCTTGAGATCCCCGAAGAAGGCGCTGAAGACCTGGATCTTTCTGGCCCAGTCTCGGGTCGTCCATATCTTGCGGAGCTTGGGATTGAGGGTCTTGTTGAGCTGGCGCTGAATGTACGATTCGTAGGACGCGTAACCGGGCCGGATCTTAAGACCCTCCTCCTCAGATCGGGCGGAAAAGGAAGTCCGGTGGGAGAAAAGAAGGAGGAAAGGTATGGAAAGGAGGAGAGAAAATAAGAAACATCTTCCTCTTGGTATGAAGAATGATTTTGGATTGTTGTCTTTCATTTTCTCTATCGCCTGTTGCGGTTGGATTTACAACTCTCTCTCTCTGCATATATTTATTAGAAACAACCTCATATTGATAAGTAATATATTTATATAAAATTTAATTTTCTCCAATTTCTCAACCAAACATTATATAAAAATAATTAAGGATTTAATCTTTATCTCCAATCATTTTCGTCTTAAACGAAGAGCATCAACATTTAACATCTACAAGAGTACAAGAGCTAGCTTAAGTTGTCATGTTTGTAACATTAATATACTCTGAACACATAAAATATGCATGAATTATATTGCTCACTATTTTTACCTAGAGTAAACATGCATGCAGATTAAGTATGAAAGAGGGAGAACTATATTTTTTCTAGATAAATTTGCATTTTTACAAAATTACAAATGCACACCATATTGCAAATCAAGTTCACATGTATTGCGTGGGATTCTATTTTAGAAAATATTATGAAGTGTTAGACAATTAGCTGATAATTAGTAGTTGATTCGTTTAATTAATACTCTCTAATCTCCATTCCAAATTGATTGCTTTTTAAGAGTACGCGTGGAGAGCTTTTTGCGGGGAAACTTGCAAGTACAATTTGGGAAGTTAGTTGGCTTCCACTTTCATAACAAATAAGGCGTAAAAGAAATGTATTTTCTTTAAATGTATATTCAAATAAACTTAGCTTATCAAGAGTTCCGGAACTAGAGAGATAATCACATTTTCTTTTGTGCATGCTTTTTAAGGAATTAAAGTAAATGATGTTTTTGATAGGGATAAATCCCGGTCTCCCGCTGTATACCTTCCCGGTCTCTTCATATACGCTTACCGTCCCGGTCCGTATTACCAGGAAGACCCCGAGCCCGGGCTGCGAACATATGCCTCCGCGGGGGATCGAACCTGAGACCCCACTCCCGCGCGTGCGGACCGCGAGTGCGCAGGAACAGTAGACAGACCGGTGCATGTCCGCCACGCGTCCTACATGCCGGAAGACCGGAAGGGCCGGTGGGCGTCGCTATAAAAGGGGCATTTAATACGGGTAGAAGGACTTTTGGCTATTTCCACCTAACAGTAGCTAAAGAGACCGGGAACCTCTGACCCACTGCCACGTAGCTCGGTCTCCCTTTAGGGTATTGTACCTTGTACCCGATCCGTATATATTACAGTACACTTTCCGTATTTTGCTGTATCATTTTTGGCGCCGTCCGTGGGGATCGAAGTTCGAAGCCTACCGTCTTACACACTCCGATCTCCGACCATGTACCCCTACATGGACTTTTTTGCCCCCGCCGATCCGGAAGAGGAGGCACACTCTGATCTCCGAACTCGCCTCAGTTCCAGAGGAGATCCAAACAACACGATCAATCCACCACCCGTGGATCCTGTCACCGCNATATATATATGAAAAGAAGACATATTTCATTGATTTTATTTTATTTGTTATTTTTACTATTATTAGTTAAATTATTCATTTAAAAATCATTTATAAATTTAATTTTGTGAGTTTATAATTTTTTAATATATAAATTTTATTTAATATTATAAATAGTTTAAATTAAATCATGGAGTTTTTTGTTGGCATTCAAAAAAAAAAACCCTCGAGTTAATTTTATGAATGGTTTATTGACTATTGACATTTATTCATTTTTATCCTTGACGTTCAATTTGACTATAAATGATCCATTGACTATTGACCTTTACCAATTTTCATATTTGACTTTCAATTTGATCATAAATGGTCCATTGACTAGTGATTTTGTTTCAAATTTAGCCACTCTGTTAAATATCCACTTAGCAAACATTAAATTTAATGGTAATAATGTAAAAAATTAGCTTATTGTTGAGATAAACAAATTGAGTTAAAAAATGTAGGTTATGTTTGGCAAATAGAGCCTTAATACACATGGTTCATCGTTGGTGGGGATGTAAAGAACCAAACTTTTATTTTATTACCCTTAAATTTAACATTTACTAAATAGATATTTAACTGAAGAATTAAATTTGGAACAAAATCAATAGTTAAGAAGTCATTTATGATCAAATTAAAAGTCGATGATGAAAATTTAGTATGATCAATTGTTAATAGATCATTTATGGTCTAATTGAAAGTCAAAAATAAAAATTACTAAATGTTAATAATCAATGGACTATTCATAGAACTAACTCTTAAATCCTATTAGTCATATTAAATATATGAGATGAGATGGAGGAGTACAGAAGGTCAGAATGTCAGAAGCCAATCATTATACTATTGATCATAGTTCATCTTACAATATGAATCAATGACATAAAGTTCATTTTTTACATACTGAAAGTTTATTTTATGAAAACATAAGGTGGTCCAGTGGCATCAAACTCTTCCCTGTATATGGGAGGTGGTGGGTTCGAGCCTCAGTGGAGGCGTTGCTGTCTCTTTGTGCTTTAGTAGGTTGAGAAAGTAGTTTATGAACAGATATGTTTGGTAAATAATCAGCCTATCAGTCAATTTTAGCTTATTTGACCACTATTAGTTGTTTGGTTAATACTAAAATTCAAAAGGCTACTCAAATCAGCTTTTTCAATTAGTTTTTTTGAGAAAAAAATTATACCAAATAGCTATCAGCTAACAGCTGATCTATCAAACAACTTTCTACAATTAGCTAACGTTATCAACTAATTATACCTTCTAACCCAATCAGCTAACAACCATTTACAAAATATGACCAAAATATCCATTATTTAAATGTTCATTTTTATGCTTTAAAGATTCATTATTTAATATATTATTTAAAATGAATTTTTAATATACTTAAAATGAATATTTATTCATGATTCTTATTATAATGTGGACTATGATCCACAATATAATTTGTTGTATGAAGCATATATGTAAATTAAGAGCAAAATTGGTGCCAAAGGCCTTGTGGTCAAGCGGCATCCGGTGTACACTCCCATGTGGAAGGGAGTTGGTTCAAGCCTGATACTACATTGTAACCGGAGGCTGTTGACTATTTGTGCTTCATTAGGTTGAGAAAGTAGTTATGTGCTTCATTAGGTTGAGAAAGTAGTTATGAACAGATACTACATTGTAACCGGAGGCTGTTGACTCTTTGTGCTTCATTAGGTTGAGAAAGTAGTTATGAACAGATACTACATTGTAACCGAGTCAGTAGACCTCAAAAAAAAGAGCAAAATTGGTAAATAATTTATTAGTTTTCGAATTTAATAAAGGCTCCATTATTGGACGGGGTGGAAATATCAAATATGGAATCCCTTGGAGAACGAGTATTTGTAATAAAATGTATTTGGGTGGGTCCCTTCTTACCCACCATGTTCCGTGAAGCATTTTTAATGTGTTCTATTCTTACACATTTTCCTTTTAAATTTCACGAGTTAGTGAGTAAAAATCTAAAAATATAGACCACCATTTAAAAAAAAAAAAAATACTACTAACTCTATTATCTACTATACTAATAAGAGTCAAAGAGAGTTAGGCCTAAAATGAGTAGAAAAAATGGCGGTCAAATTATTTAATCAAATGGATGGTTCAGATGAACTATTTAATCAAATAGATGGTTAAAATAATTCAGATTAATATTATTAATAGAGATTACCTAATTTAACCTTACTTTTATGATTATCCGTTAAGTTTTCCGTTAAATATTCTCTTCTCCGTTAGTATTTCGTTAACTTTTAACTTACCCATTAATTTTTATANCGCGTATAAAACTAGTAGAGTATTATAAGGGAGTAATTTGGTGCCGCTGGACTACAAAGTCATTAGCACCACTAGCTTCTATTAAATTAATATAATTTTAAAAGATTAATTTGATTGAGGTCAATAGCTGCATTTCTAGCAGTGTGGAGGAAAAATAAAAAGAAATAAGAGGTAAATTTTCATGAGTAACCTTAGATAATTATATAATTTAAAAAATTTATTTTTAATAGATATATTAACAAAAAAAATAAAAAAACATCCCTTCATTGACAGAAGTTATAACACATCTTGATAACACATAACACAGACACTAAATTCGTTATATGTATGTCTATGGAGGCACCACTTAACCAATTGAATAGTCCATACTAGCACTGTCAAAGTGGGTCGGCTCGCCCCATCATGAGCCTAATTTTGGAACTTTTGTTTTGTTTTGTTTATATATATATCATGGTTGCAGTAGGCGCTAGGCGCTAGTCGGGCGCCCGGGTAGAGCCTAGCGCCTAGGCGACGCTAGGCGGGCACAAAAAAAAAACAATGGCAGACTTGCAATTTTCAACATTCAATCAATCATACAATGATTCAAAGTAGCAAACTATAAAAAATATCAGGATATGGTAATAATGTTTGTTAATTAATGAAGTATGAAATAAATCAAATAAATGAATAATTATTAATTAATAAATTGGATTATAGAATCAATGAATTAAATGTATTAACTAATCAAATAAATTAAATGTTTAAAGTTTAAAACTTTACCGTAGCAGTCTAGACTCCAACGACCAGTTAAAATCAGAATAACTCGGTCAAAATCGGATGAAATCGGTCAACTCGGCCGATTTTGCCGCCTAGTCGGCCGACTAGGCCGATTTTGCCGCCTAGGCGGCCGACCGATTTTTTACCGCCTAGCAACGAAAGCGGAACAGCCTAAGGGCGCCTAGGCGCCGCCTAGGCCGATTTTTACAACAGTGATATATATATGGCCTGGCTCGCAGCTCGCGTCGCACGAGCTAACCCACGCAAGTTGCAGGTTTTAGCGGGTCGGACCCTTTAGGCCCGCTAGTTTTCGGTCCAATTTTTTTGTAGTCCTAACCCACGCGAAGTGGGTGCGGACCAGCCTGCGAGCTTCGGTCCACTTTGACAGTCCGCGGACGAGCCTGCGAGCTTCGGTCCACTTTGACAGTCCTAATCCATACTAAGTTAATAGTTTTTTTTTTAGTAGTCACATAGTGCAAGGTTCAATTCCTGTTAAGCCAATGACTAAAGAGAGGCAGTCTCAAGATAGGAGCTTTAATTTGTATTTATTATTATTATTATTATTATTAATTTTTTTTGAAAACCAACGGAAAGAACTTTATTAAAATCAAACGTCCAATACAATCAGGAATAGAAGAAAACCAACTAGACGGACAAGTTTGCGAACGAGCCGCTCTAGTTAAAGCATGAGCACACTTATTCACTGATATAGGGATGAACTTAAAGGACACTACTTCAAAGTGTCGTCGAAACTCCTTACAGGCACTAAAGACAACAACATACATAAGACAGATCAAGCCTGGAACCATTAAGCAAATAGCAAATTGTCTGCCAATCTGACAGAATCATGACCTTAGTATAGCCTCTTTCCTTCACACGAAAGAACTTCTTTAACAACCACAACTTCTGTCAAATGAGCATCATTTAAACACTGAATTGGACCATTCCTAGCTGCCAAGAAGTTACCATCACTATCCATCACCATGCAACCAAAGAAAGCCTATCCAAGATAAAAAAAAAAAATCGTTGCGTCAACAAAGACTTTAACTACACCTACAAAAAGTCTTCGAGATAAATTGGACCTCCGCCCAAAGAGCGCTTCCCTGGCTTAAAGGACGGAACTCCAGCGCACTGATTGAGCTAGCGAACTCCAATTTAAGTAAGACCAGGCCAGCTGTAAACAAAGGAAACAAAAGATTCGTGGTTGATACCAGTTGACAGCAATTGGCCAGTTTCCTACAGTTGACCGATAGAGCTCGACCGATTGATCCATAAGAATAAGAGCGGTAAGTTTTTATATTGACAAGGGGGGGAAGCGGTATTGAACAAGAAGAGCTGGAAGGGAAGTCGGACGGTAAGACTGTATTGCTCAAGAGCAAGATCTTTCTTTACAGGAGCACAGACTGCGAAGATCGCAGAGGATCGTCAATGGTAGGAGTAGGCGCTACCATATGCTACCAAGCCTCCACATAACGCTGCACCTCATGCATAACATTCATAACTCCAAGGATACTTCATTTCTTCATTCTATGAGCGTTTAGACAACTCCAAGGCTATCCTAGACACATCTTCTATGGGATGAGTATTCATAGACATGACACCGGAGGTGGGTGAAGAAATGATAGAGATAATCATGGCTAACACTACATATTGGCAGAATGAAAGGGTTGACCCACCAAGAAAGGAGAGACCTTCCGAGATGTTTGAGGTAGAGGAGAATATGGCCTTACGAGCACAACTCAATGTTATTCAACATATGTTCAATCAAGTGGTACAAGGAACCAATCAAGGAGTTCAATCGGTTGAGTGGTTGGCACATCTCTCAACAATCAAGCTCAACAATGTCAACACTCGGTATCTTTCAGCCCTCAAAATATGACCATGGTATCTTGTTTTGACATTTGTAGAGGTTACCATGCATCTCAATCATACTATCTCTTGGACTCAAATGCCTAAATTCTTACCTCAACCATGGAGCAAATAGATGTGATGGGGTATGCTAGACAAGGTCAAGCCTATAGAGGGTACAACCAACAAAATAGAGGTCATATGGGCTTCTCTTGGAGCAACCCCACCGAGGCGAAAAACCTAAGTTCTCTATAACCCACCTCCCATATACAAGGTAATTAAGGTTAGAGGGATAAATTATGTGCGTACTATAAATAACATATATTATGTATATGCAGTTAACATATTATGTGTCTGTAGTTAATAAATTATGTATATGCACTTAATATATTAGGTGAACCCTAGCCCATTGTATAGTTTGTTATATTCTGATGTAAATATAGTTGAAATATCAAATGTCACCATTTCACATATATTAGTATTGAAGCAATATGTTATATTCTGATATAAATATAGTTCAAATATCAAATGTTACCATTTCACATATATTAGTATTGAAGCAAAAAATTACTCCGTATTACATATTTTGCTCAAAGGGAACATATTCAAAATATTTGAATATTAGTTTGAAATTTTGAATTTGTGATTATTTTTATAATGTTATAGTTTCAAAAAGAATTAAATTTAAAAATTGACTAAAGTGTCATTCAGCACCATCAACTATATCTGATTATTCATGCCGCACCCTAACCTTTCATAATGTATATATCGAGCCACAAACCAAAAAATATTTTTCGTCTAAAATTTTTTACAGGTTACTCACAGGTTGCAGGTAAAAATATGCTTACATGGACTTTTCTTTTTTCTTTTTTCTTTTTTCTTCTAGCATTCTTGCCGCAATATGGTATTACTTGCGAAAGGCTTGACATTTTCTATGAACTTGGATTCGGAGGCCCTTGGTAGGATGTCAAAGAACTTCATAATACTAGTCTTATCATCCTTCAATATGATAGAGGTGGGATTGGATAAATTATAAGCTTTGAGTGGAGAGATTCAAACACTATGTTCCATCTTCACCATCTCTAATCAAATTGCATATATCAGAACGCTCCACCAAACAATAATGCCGACTACGGAACCCATCTTTTATCACTACCTGAGGCCTTCTAACATTGAGGGGATCTTCTCGGGCGACCCATAGCTGCCGCAAATGCAAGTATTAACACATTTGGTCTCTCTATTACATGCATCAACGTTGTAACATGCTTCTTTTGGAGTCGAGAGAGATATTGCAGTAGTTATTATCAAATTGTTAGTCACTAAAGCAGCAGATGGATCAGAGAATCATATATATTATATGGTAGCGGACTAAAAACTAAGGGGCAAGTGGGTGAGGATCGGAAATCATGGTAGAAAATCATCATCATCATCAACACATCCTGTAATACTGGAGGGGAAGTTCATGTGTTGGAAAGGATTCAGAGACTGATTATTATTATTATATTCAGAAGTTGTTCAGGGAAAGTTCATGTCGTCCCTCCCACGCTGTAGTTGGGCTGATCAATCTCATGATTTGTCGTTCCTCCAACATTAACACGACTGAATATCTTCTCTCTCTGCCATCTTATACTGCCTCCTTTGTGAAAGTGGAAATAGGAGAGAGAAAGACGAGAGATAGACAATGCTGCCAGCGAATCAGAGTTCGAAACTCTGTGAAATAAGTACTCCGTAACTGTTTAGTTTTTTTTTTAAAAAAAAATAATTAAAAACGCTTACATGGACTGAAAAATAAGGTCACATCAGCTTATTACTGTGCCATGTCATCACCAAAACTGGAAAACCTGTAAAAACTTCTAAACAGTTTTTTTTTTTTTGGTTTGTGACTCAATATATACGTTATGAAAGGTCAGGGTGCGACATGAATAATCAGATACAGTTCATGGTACAAGATAACACTTTGGCCTTAAAAATTTAATGTGGAAAATAAGGGTTGGTAAATATGATTTTCAAATTGAAAAAAGGAATTAGAGGATGGATAACTGAAAATCATATACCAAAAGACTACGGTAAACAGACCCAATTACAAAAACGTATTATCCAAATCTGCATTAAAAAAAAAATTTAAGAATGAAAAAAAAAAAACCTTTAAAAATAGAGGTGAACACAACAATGTTGACTGATGTGTACATAGGAAGCATATAACAGAAGCCTTTGTAACTAGAATTTCAAATATACATCACGAAGTTACACATTTGGGTATACTAATGCTATGGAGTGATCTTATAACAAAACTGTCTTCCTGCAAGACTAGCATAGATACCTAGAATACAATGATGACAAGCTGAATAAGCATGCATTCTCCATCCTAAGTTCAGAGCAGAATCTTATAGTTAAACTACAAATTAATGACCACTAAAGCTGCTCCAACAAAAATCTCTTCTATCTCTTGCACATTGCAAACCAGTGCATAGATGTAAAGAATGAATCAATCAACAAGTCTATCAACCCGGTTCCAATTGCTTCCTCACAAATATGGAATATCGATCTCCATCAGATTGTCTATATAATTTTAAGCCTTGAAGCGCCTAAATTCAAACCAAATCTCGTAGTGGTTGAAGAGCAAACTATCATGAGTGTGCTTCCCAAGATACTCAAGCCCAAGATTACTTAGCCTTTTTGTGCATTCGTCTCCTCCTAATCTTGAACAGAACTTTATATTGTGTGACACAAAAATACGGCCATCTAGAGGTTTTAATCTATCAACAAGTCTCTCTAACCCAACCCATACAAGCTTATCGGGCATATGAAGGAAAACAGCACTTGCGTATATCAAATCATACATGGTTCCAGATCCAAATTTACTGAACTCCATGTCTTCACCTCTTAGAATAAGAGGACGTTTAGGTAATAAACCTTGGGATGGAAGCTCATACCTCAAGGCGGCCATTAAGGATAGCTCATCTCTTTCAAGGCAGTGGTATTGTCCAGGGTTCAAGTACCGGATGAAATGCAAACCAACACGAAGGGTCCCACATCCAATCTCCAAAACTTTGGAGTTAGGAGCTAGATGAACTGATTCTGCAAGGAATTCAAACACATCTCGCCCTCCTGCCCAAGGTTCCCCATAATTGCTGTGGTGCTCTTCTACAAGGAGCTCACTGGGACAAGCGAGAGCAGTGTGATTATTTGCTTCCTCTCCTTCATAGTGTGATATTCCCTTGAACCTTTAAAAAAAAAGTTCAACATGATTTTTGACAACTAGCTCAACTCCTCAAGGAAGCAAATAAGAGTTCCAGTTTTCCTATGGGAAGAGGTAGATTCAATTTGAAAAAAAAAAAAGAAATGCAGAGTAAGAAGTCAAATACCAAACAATGGGGGAAAATAATTATTTTTTGGCAATAATTATGTAATATGTTACTTGTGCTACTCGATTAAACAAAGTTAATATTTAGTTGATTAGTTGTGGAAGTTTGTTCTCTTTCTTCTCATCATTCTTTTTCTTCAATATTAATATCATTCTTTTTCTTCAATATTAATAGGGATAAAGTACAAATAAACCATCCAACTACTTGGGAAACAACAATTAAGCCACCCAATTCAAATTCATTCACAAACAACAATTAGCTTTTATTAGCAGGTAATTCTCCGATTTTTGCCTACTGCGATCGCCAAATGTTTATTTTTTCACTTTTTTTAAAAAAGTTTTGTCCACCATGGATTAAGCAAAACCAAACCCCAGCTATTTAAGAAACAAGAAGCCACCATTGGTGGCAAAATTTAGAGGGCTTATGAGTTGCCCCTCAAAGGTTTGATCTTTATCAAGCACGTAAAAAAGGGGTTGTTATTTGAATTTCCCCTTTTTAATTTCTGTTTATATTTTTCTATTGTTAAGATTACCACCCACCCTGTTCTTTAATTTTGGTAAGAATCAGGTGGACTTTTAAAAGATTTTTTTTTGTTCTGAATATTTTGAAAGTATTTTTGTTTGGAAGTTGAAAGTTTAGGCATGGCAGCTTCAATGTGTAGTAGTAGTACAGCTGTAGATGAGCCTTTTAATGGAGGCGGTGAGCTCATGGAAGCACTTGAGCCTTTTACGATCAAGGCTGCTTCTCTTCTACCGCCGCCTCCTCCTTCATCTTTACCTTCTCTGTTCCCCTCTGAAAATTATTCATTTTACCCTTCTGTTTCTTCTTTTTCTTTCTCTTCTCCCTCTGTTTCCTATCCCTATGATTATGATTCTGGCTTTGGCTCATCACCTCCCACCATTATGAGCTCCAATGGTTGTTCCACCTCCGGTACCCATATGTTTTCTTCGCAGAGGTTTACGGGCTTCAGGTTTGAGCAACCAGGGTATATCGGGCTGAACCAGTTGACACCGACTCAGATAAAGATTAAGCAGATTCAAGCTCAGATCAATCAGCAGCTACTACCGCCGCACCATGATATGAGTTCCGCAGCAAAAGGGAACCAATGCTGGTTTTTGTTTCTTAAATAGCTAGGGTTTGGTTTTGCTTAATCCATGGTGCATAAAACTTTTATAAATAAATAAACACCTGCCAATCCTAGTAGGCAAAAACCGGGAAGTTACCCGCTAAAAAAGCTAATTGCTACCTTTTTCAGATTCATGGATGAATTAGAAGCTTATTCAAATTGAGTGGTTTAATTGTTGTTTCCAAATAGTTGGACGGCTTATTTGTACTTTATCGCATATTAATATTATAAGACCAAAAAATCTAAACTCAATGCAGTTTTTCAGCCCCACCTTTATGCTTCCTCCATCCAAAATTTACAACAAAAGAGACACCTACTTACAAAAAACTGAAGAGTTTTTATAGAAGTACCCTAAATGCCAATAGTTTTGAAGTAAAATATTCAACACAACGCAGAACCAGAGAATATGTCAGGATGGGTATTAGGAATAACAAAGTCAAAATCAACTGCTTAATAACTTAGATTTTTTTCATAGTAACAAGTTCCTTACAGAACACTGATGTAGTTAATAACCTCTAAAAGAAACAGAGAGTTCCCTAGTAACTAGGAGGCTACCAACACAATTATCTAGGTGAACTTACTGACCATTCACACAGTTCAACATGTGTGACTGGCTAATTAGTCACCAAATTTTCCTTTAACCAAAACAAACTAAAAAATACTCTAAAATAGCTCAAACACTAAATTGATTATTTACCACAAAACGATTTGCTAAGTAGAACATTAAAACTGAAACAGAAATACTTCAAATCCACAAGTTTTGAGATTAAACAGTCCAAAGATATTGTAAAAAACATCTTTATCGTAAACCTCATAATTCAAAACTACATATAGAAGACAATGAAGTTAACAGCCTCTGAGAGAAAAACTAGAATTCTCCTATAACAAGGAAGCCACCAACACAATGATCTAGGTGAACTTACTGGCAAATTAGCAAAGCTGCATAGAGTTAAGCATGTATAATGTGTTAATTAGCCAACAGATTTTCCCTAATTTGGTTCATTTACAAAAAGATAATAAAAAATAAAATAAAATAAAAAGGTACTCCAAAATAACTCTAGATTAATTTAATTGCTAAAGACACTGTTTGAAGAAAGATTTTAAAAACAAAAAAGCCTAACAATTTTGAGGTAAAAATGTAACATTTTGAACACCAAGCATATAGGGGTAGTCTAAATAACAAAGTTCAAAGAAAATGCTAAATAATTTCTTTTTCCTACATCTTTTCATAATTCAAAATTACTTACGGATTTACTATACAAATATAGTTAATATCCTCTGAAAGGAATACTCACAACTCACTCTCTTGTAAAAAAGGAGCAGCTCAATCATATAGGTGAACTTACTGACCATTAACCTATAGGCTTGGTATGTGCGACTGGCCAATAGCCACCAAATTTTCCAAACTCCAGCAGATTCACATACTTCCCTTCACTCTAGAACTAGAAAAACCCTAGAGTATGGACGGGATAACCACCAGTGACAGCAACCGGTTGTAGCCCCAATGATGTGGCCTTTAGAGGTTTCTCTAGAGAGAAAACCTTTCGGGTGGTTTTTTCCCCATTGGCGCAACCAACTTCCTTGGCTCCTCCTTTATAGAGGGTTTTTCTTCTACTTTATCATTCAGAAAAATACTACACAGGTGCTTCAAGTTTGCTTTTAAAACTGTCATATTCGGCTAGTGTGGCTTGGCTATAGACTATAGTGTATGCTACAGATCCAAGGGATGGGCACAAAGACAGTGTTTTTAGCCAAGGGGACAAGGAGTTCTTGTGCTATAAGCTAGATGCCTTTTGGTAACATTGGCTTGTGATCAACCCTTTTTTTCTCCTTTTAATCTTTTGGTTGGCACTTGGCACTCTATTGCTGAGGATTTCTTCTCCTAAAATCGAATCTTCTTGTGATCTGTTCACCCTATATAGCTCAAGAGTGCTTGCTTACAGTTACTATACTTGTGCTTCTAAATTGAAGTTCAAATATAACTTATAAGAAGTACAGGCAGGAAGCTATTGACCACTCAAATCATATCCCAAAGGCTATTTATTATGTATTATAAACATCAATAGTCAGCTATCAATCTTTCAATAAAAACTAATTCATATATGCAACCAAATCACTTTGAGAATAAGAAGATCAAACCTAACCAAATTATAAACCCATGCACTCAAATAAGCATAAATATGCACACAGACTAATACAGACATAAGTTTAAAGGGTGCATAGCATACTGAAGAAGATCCTGGAGCTGGTGTTGGCGAGTGCGAGGGTTAATCCCTTTGCGGAGCACATTCTGTTTCATATGGAGGCCATTGGCGACGATCTGCCCCTTCACCCACTCAATATCCTCCGCCGACGGCGAGATCCGCTCCTCATAGGAGCCGGTGGTAGCGGCGCTAGAGGCAGTGCGATCCGGGGCGGTAGGGCAAGAGCAAGTAGGGGGAGATGAAGGTGAAGACAGAGAAGAGAGGAGAAAGAAGAAGAAGACTGCGGCTGTGGCGGCGGTGAGAACAAGCACCGGCACTGATATCACCACTCCCTTCGATGACGCCAGCAGAGCCATAGTAGCGCTGCTGCCAAGAAGATCTATCTGTCTTCTCTCCAAACATTTTTCTTATCTACAGACTAGACTAGAGGGCATAAAAATTTGGGGCACATGATTAATGATAGAGTCGATTGTAATTTATGTCCCTCTATAATATCTCAATTATCAATGTCACTCCTGAATTATTAATGATGTAAATATTGTCTCTCAATTTTTAAAACAATACATATATTGCATCTTCCAAATGTAAATATTGCCTCTCAATTTTCAAAACGGTACATATATTGCCCCTTCCATACGGTACGGAAGGGGTAATATATGTACTGTTTTGAAAATTGAGGGGCAATATTTACACCACTAATAATTTAGAGGTGACATTGATAATTGACATATTATGGAGGGGCATAAATTATAATTATTCCTTAATTATATTATTATTATTATTACATGGAATAAGGTTCAAATTGACTGCGCCAATGCCCTTGTGGTCTAGTGACATCTGGTAGTGGCATTTGGTTGCACCCCATGTTAGAGGGGGCAGGTTCGAGATAGCGATGCTGACTCTTTGTGTTTCAGTAGGTTGAGAAAGTAGTTAGTATGTAGTTACCATCCATTTCATCATGTTACTTTACGTGGAAGGTGAATTGACATTTTAAAATAATATTTAATAATAAACCATTAAAATAATTTAAAAAATTAAAAAAAAAAAACACACACACACACACCATAATAAAGCAAAAGTTGTTTTGTGAAAAAAGTTGAATTTCCGTAAATAATAATAATAATAATAATAAATTAATTAATTAATTAATTAAATTTGATTCATCCACAGGTTTTCTATCATGGTGGCAAGGGGGTGGCTGCAGGTATTTTTTATAATATTTTTTAAATTATTTTAATTATTTTAGTTTTTATTTTAATAATTTATTATTAATAATTATTTTAAAATGTCAACTCACAACCCACATAAGCAAGTAACCTGCTATCAGGTGAAATTGAATACATTTGGAATGTTCAATGACCTAATTGCACTTTTAATTTTTTGGTTCAGTGACCTAATTGCACTTTCAGGTTACGTTCGGTGACCAATTTGAACCTTATTCCTATAGTAAATAGTAAATTACCATGTACGGATAAAATTTATTTATTATATATTTAGATAATAAAATTAAAAAGAGTTAATTTCATTTTTGTCCTAGATTTATAGATGTAATTTCACTTTTAGTCCTTTTTTCAAAACATCCCATATTAGTCATAGTTTTATTGCGGCATGACCACTTTTTATCCTCCGTTAATAAAACTGTTAACCTACCGTTAACTATTAGGGTATTTTTGTCTTTATTGTAGCATGCTCATTTTTGGTCCTCCGTTAACCTACCGTTAATTATTAGAATATTTTTGTCTTTTTTATATAATATTTTATATAAAAAAGACAAAAAATCTCAATAGTTAACGGTTTTATTAACGGAGGACACAAAATGAGTATGCCACAATAAAACTAGGACTAATATATGATGCTTTGAAAAAAAAAGGACTAAAAGTGAAACTGCACCTATAAATTTAGGATAAAAAAATGAAATTATTTCAATTAAAAATGAAATTATAAATAATTTTAATATTTAAAAGTGTACAACGATCCATGTTTTATTGTAATTATACAATTATTTATTGTATTTGTTAGCTTATTTTATATATATATANTTTTAAATTATTTTAATTATTTTAGTTTTTATTTTAATAATTTATTATTAATAATTATTTTAAAATGTCAACTCACAACCCACATAAGCAAGTAACCTGCTATCAGGTGAAATTGAATACATTTGGAATGTTCAATGACCTAATTGACTCCTTATGAAATGTTCGAGGGCCTATTTGACCCTTTTCCCTAATTATATTATCAACTTTGATTTGTTAGGGTGTGTTTGGTTCGCACATTCGAATTAGAATCGGAATGAGTATTAAATACTTGTAATAATAATGAGTTTTGGTGAAAGTATTTTGCATGTTTAGTAGGCGGGTGAAATGAGAATGATTATTAATAGTTGGGGAAGATGAAACCCTTATTTTATTAGGGGATGAGTTTTGCAATCATGATTGCAGTAGGCGCTAGGCGCTAGTCGGGCGGTAGACTAGCGCCTAGCGCATAAGCGGTACTAGGCAGCAACTTATAAAAACAAAAATATAATGCATGTGCTTGGGTGTATGTCATATATTATATATTATATTATATTATATATATATAT
>CM008332.1:36749473-36760532 GCA_002525835.2 Ipomoea batatas | reverse complement strand
TTTACCCCATTGGTAACATGTGGAAGACATCACTAATATTACCTGATTCAACAGAAATGGCAGATATTAAAGGGCCATATGTTCCTGGGAGTGGGACTACTGTTGATCCTTTTTCAGCATACTCAAAGCGCAACTCAAGAGTTTTATTTTTGACAATTGCTTGAAATTGTTTAACCAATGCTTTGTCAACTCCTTGTGCTTCAATTTCAATATCAAAATCCTTTAATTTCCTTTCACCCTATAATAAATAAAATCACTGGTTATAGTAAAATGCACATGACTTAATCATTGAAGACGTCCTCAGTTTAAACAATAGAATTCTCGGTTCACCTGTATATAAACATCGAATATGCGCCTTCCAAGACTTTGAAAAGATCTATTATCTCTCAGAACTATCTCTGCAAAATGAAGCTTCACAGTATAGTTCCCATTTGCTAAACAACGTCCGTAATAAGTCATAGATAAAGGGGACAAGCGAGCTGTTTTGTAGATTTCGGAGTTTGTTCCCTTTATGGCAGACATATTTGTTGTTGTATAGCCATCTAGTCTTATAGACGTATCCCAAAAGTACCCTGTATTACTAGTTACCCAATTTTCTCTGTTCGAATCAAATTTCGCAACACCCGTAGAATCTTGATCTGCTTCATAAGTAGTGTCACCAATCAAAACACTGCTTCCACCGCAATTGATGTGAAATGAATACCAATCTGCAGACAAATGGGATTTAGACACTCATTGCTTATCAGCAACATTAATGCATAAATGCATTGTGAAAGAAGTTCAAATCAATTAAGAAAAAGATACATATAATGCAAGTTTTGCAATTCAATGTGCTTACCTTTCGTGCAATTCATTAGACACTTCCCAATTTTTCTATACAAAACAAAAGTGGGATAAAGTTAGAAATCTTTCAAGATCAGACTAAGTTTGGTTAATAGTGACACTATATCCATAGTTTGTTAGCGGATGTTAAAACTTACCCGTTTTGTCCTCCATTATAACTTTTGAACAAGTTTCTGATAAGAAAATGAGAAAGCTAATATGATTCATGGTTGAAGGAAAACGTGAAATAGTAATGCATATAATTAAGAGATTCCAGATGAATCTTACATGGTTTCCCGATTGCAAGTTGATGACACGAAATTCTCGTCAAAATTATTGTATGAAATATCTATGTAACTGCACAAGATAGAGTAGTTGAAAACAGCTCAGGTACAATACAACAAAACTTACTATCTCGAGTCGCATGTAATATATTATATTGAACTTACTATCTCGAGTCTCGATTTAGAACCCATTGAGGAATTTGTCCACTAAACGAGTTGTTCGTTAGAAACCTAACATAAGGTAGTGCAAAATTCAATTTAGTATGGGCTTACAAGCATGTAATATTGAATTTTTCACCAAACCAATTTCGAGTATGAGAAACATAACTAGAAAACAATATCTTTGTAATAGAACCAAATGTCCAAATCGTAACGAAGTTTCTTACGCATAATTGTTCACATCAAAATAAATTTGTTACTCACAGGTATTGCAGATTTTCAAAAGGTTGAAAAACATCAATCCCTCCTTCCAGATTATTAAAACTCAAATCTCTGCAAATTCAGTATCATAACAAAACAATAAAGCAAAGAAGTATATGATATATTATTAATAAGTTGTGGAAGCAGAGGGTGGAATTCTAGCCCTCTAAACAAGAAATGAAAATCCAAAAGTTGCAGAAATTACACTTGTTTCAAGTTGGTCAAATGAGCTATATCAGATATCCTTCCAGAAATATTACACCTCCTCAACATCCTGCACCCAAAATTATTATAACTATTATTATTATTATTATTATTATTATTATTATTATTATTATTATTATTATTATTATTATTTTGCATAAAAAATCTCAATTTATAGTGGAATTTTGAAACTCAGGTTCATATTTTTGGAAAGAAAAATGCATTACTCACAACATTGCCATGCCTGTCATGTTGTCAAGTGCAGGAAACCTGGAGACACCTCCATTAAGGTCACTGATTCTACTGCAGATTCGTGTTTAGTTAATTAATTTGTTGATTTTAACCATAGAAAATTCTATTATAATAATCAAAATGTGAGTATAAATTATATCTCCAAAAGAAATCTTAACTCACAGTTCTATCAAACTTGTCAGTACAGAAATATTTTGAGGTATGGGTCCTTCAAAACCACTTGCTTGAAGCTCTCTGCCAATCATAAATGCTTCTCAATAAAACAACAATTTCATCCAAAACTTTCAATCTTGAAGTGCTGGATTAGAATCCTTACAGTTGTTGAAGGTTTTTAAAACCTTGAAAGCTAGGCATTTTGCCAGTGAAGTTATTCCCGCTTAGCCTACTGCATTAATTATATTGATTTCCCCAAGTGAGCATAAAGTATAGAAGAAACAACAAAAATGTTCATAAATTAGGAATATATATATATGATGCACTTACAACTCTATCAAATTTGTGAGAGCATTAAGTTCTTTTGGCAATTCACCTGTGAGATAATTACCACTAAGAATGCTACACAAAGCAAAAATAAGGAAGCATCATAAATTCAACTCATATATTCACCTTGTTGTTAATATAATATTGTATTGGCGTATTTTTTGAAGACAAATTAGCGAATCTTTCAAGTTTCATTGTCTTATATATAGTTAATAGGATTAACAAAGGCTTACAAATTCTGTAGGTTGGCAAGTTTCCCAAGCTCTGGTGGAATAGTTCCATTGAACATATTATTCTCCAAGTTTCTGAAATTTCATTTGTTAGGAAAAAAAAAAAAAAAAACCCAAACAATAACTTCCTCAAAAGAACAAAGTGTTTACTTTAATAAGTAGAGGGAGAGTAGCAAAGGAACATACAAATATACAAGAGTTGTTATATTTCCCAGGTATTTCGGAATTGACCCCGACAATCGATTCACAGTAACAGATCTGCAAATTTTCACTTCTTTACAATGGACAAGCAAATGGCTTACACTTGTATAGCTTAGGTTATAATACACAGCACCACTTACATATATTCCAATTTCATAGAAGCCCATTCAGGTGGAATTGTACCACTTAAGTAGCTGCGGCTAATATCACTACAGAAAATAACACTAATAATCAATAAAGCAGAGAAAAAAGAGGTGGTTATTGCATAAATGTGGAAAGTGTAGGTTGGTACATTATCTTAAGAAAGGGTAACTTCACCAAGGCAGGAGGAAGAACACCTTGCAGATCCTGTCCCTTCAAAATTCTGCTTACACAACAATACAGACTTAAATCTTTCTTTGTATATTGACCTTTCTTAATTTTGTCTTTCAACTTTTAATTTGATCTAGACTAGTCATTTGAATATTAAATTTTCATCCAATTTGGTAATCCTTTAGGCCAGCAATGAAACTAGTGTTAAACGTGAGGGCAACACTAGAATACTACAAGAAAATAACAAAATATCAACAGATTAAAAAATTACAACTTAAATATATATTGATTTCTGCATTTTACCTACAGAAATCCATTGGTAAAGTAATTATATTTTGAAAAGTAGAGCTATAAGAAATATTTGTTCTAATACTACGGTCAATTTAATCATTTAATTACTCTAACAATCTATCCAAATAAACCTTTTTTTAAGACAAAAACTTGTGTGAGACCGTCTCACGGGTCTTTATACGTGAGGCAGGTCTGATCTTTGATTAATGAGACCACAGATCTGACACATTAATCAAAAATCCGACCCATCTCACAGGCTTGAGACCCGTGAGACGATCTCACACAAGTGTTACCTATTTTTTAAAATTCAAGCCTTTAAAGTGTAATTATTAAGTTGGAAAAAAATGAAATGCGAAAAAGAAAAAAATTAGTTGTCCACAACTCCCACAAGGGAAGAATGTGTTTGTAACTAGAATATAAATAGTTACACACTCTCTCTCATTTTACTTATAGTGTTTACAATTTTCTTATTATTATTTTTCAATTTAATTTTTTTTGTTTAATAATACTTTTAATGCAATTTCTAAATATATAAATTTTATGTATTAATTTTAAACTTAATATTATGAAAAAAATTAAATAGTAAATAACTTAAATCAAACATCATCACTAACCAAACCAGACACATAAAATAAGAAGAACGTAATACATTTTTTTTTTATCAATTGTGGCTAATTATAAATAATCTCTACTAAACACTTCTAAAATTTTATTAGTTAACTTATTTTTTTTAAAGTTAAGGCTAAATTAAATTCTGGTGATATAATAAATTTAAAATTCTACATTACTTTTTTTTTTTTTACAAATTATTGTTTTAAATTTATTATTGGGTCACACTTATGTGAGACCATCTCACGGCTCCTTATCCGTAAGACAAATCGGGTCAATATGAAAATATAATACGTATTTATACTGAAAAATGTAATATTAATTAATAAATAAAGTATCCCTTACTTATAAGTGAAAATGTAATACTTTTGATGTAAAAGTATTACATTTTCACTTATAAGTAATGTTGGCAAGTGTTTGTTACTTATAAGTGGTGAAAATGTACCTCTTTTAAATCAAAATGTAAAAATATTTCATTTTTCTTTAAAAGTATTACATTTTCTCATATAAGTAATAAACATTTTATTTGTTATTAGTATCACATTTTCAAGTATAAATATTACATTTGATCTTACATGACTCTGACTTATCTCACAAACAAGGATATATGAAACGTTCTCAGATAATTTTTTGTCTTTATTACCAAACATTCACATGCAACAATACAATACTTGGAGCAACTGCAAATTGGGTCAAAACTTGAAATCCCAATTTTACCCTCACGTCATTTAATACTAGTTTCATGACTACTTTATCCGATAAACAAATTGAGTAAATATTTAATATTGGGTCAAATTAAAGCTGTGAGACAAAATTGAGGAATGGCAATAATAGATAGACCATTTTGGTAATTAATTTAGGAATTAAAAAAAGAAAAAAGAAAAAAGAAAAAAGGAATTGAAAAAGACAGTAATATAATATAATGAGAGAGGTGGGTAGAAGGAAAAGCTTACATGCTTTGAACATGGCAAATTCCAGCAGGGAAGGTACAATTGCAGGTGAGAGTATTATTGTAGGCAGGCATATCTTTCCTCTCTGGTGTCAACCAGTTTGAGTTGTTTTCACAAGGATTTAGTGTAAAATCCCAATCTTTCTTCCCCACTTCATCTGCTATTTCCTTAAGTGCGTTTACTTCAATTCCATATACATGAAACAAAATTAAGCTAAGCTGTTAATAAATATGTAATTCCTTATTTAATTAGCATGTAATATAATGACAGAGAACTATAGAAAATTCGATCATAATCTCCAGGAGAACAACAGATCAGAGAGCTAATTAAGGCTTACATTCATCTTGAGGAAGATGCCCACTCTGTGCTTCACCAAATCTTGTATTGAAGGAGAGTATAATTGGTATGAGGATCATGAACATGGAGGCTGACATGGTTGAATACTGGGGATTGGAAGATGATGAAGATCTGCTGCATTATTTTGCTTCCATTGAACAGTCCAAGGTATTTTTTTGATGTTTGTTAATTGTCATTGTGTGGGACTGTGTGTTTGTCAGTTTTCATTATTATTGTACATAAAAGTTGACAATGAGTTGTGGACAAGGGGACCCATAATGAGATAATTATGGGTTTATTGTTTGGTTGGCAATGAGCTTTGAAAAAGTGGCTGCTTTTTGTTAAGTGACAATATATCGGGAGTATAATTTATGGGAAATACTCAGTGGACTCTAATTTTATATTTAGGGTGGATTTAGTATGGGGCACTGGGCGGATCTGATGCAATATTCTGTTATGGAGATTTTTGAATTAATTTAAACTTCGTCCCCAGTCCCCACTTAAAAAAAATTCTTTATCCACTCTTGTTGATCCACAAGTTTTTAATATAGACATTTTTCTTTGAACCCACATGATGAAATAACATATTTTTGTTTATCATATCATAAAATAGAATTTGGCCCTTTCAAAAAAAAAATAAAATTTAGGAATATATATAGTAGAAGTCATGCATAATTTATATACGATGGTTATTATTCTTCGAGTTTTATTATGCAGTCACCTAATAAACATGGCCTGTGAGTCTGTGACTCCAATCCTTACAAGTCAACAAGTTCATAATTTATTGTACACTAACCTAATCACCTTTCTTTTAATTTTAATCTTTGCCAAGCATCTTATACTCAGATGATATGTAGTGACTCTCGCAGAAAGGAAATCATGAGGTCGAGTCTCAGTGGAGTCAGAGTGACACTTTGTGCTTCATCTCATCTTGTGTGTTGGCTGAAGTGACAATAGTCACATTGAACCCTCGAATATGTTCAAAGATCTCGAAATGATCTTCCAATTCCGGGGAAAATTCGCAAAACTCCGTTTCCATCGAGAATTTAATGGAGTTTTCCCGTATTTCGACCGGAGAATCTAACAGAGACATTACTATGGAGATTCTGACCAAAAAAAAATACATTCCATGCCCTTGGCGAGTGCTTTCTCGTGAAGTATTCAAAAAAATAAATGAAAATAATAGTGAACAAAAGTAGCATAAACTTACAAGGATAACAAATTATAGAAAATGGTATAAGGACTCTCGTTGAGTAAATTAAAACTCCCACAGGTTGCATAGAATGAAGTAAAATATGAAAGTGTGTATAAAATTTTTTAGTTAATACCCAATTTAATCATCGACTATAATAATTTTTCTCAATTTAGTCCTAAATAACTTTTTGTTCTTAATTAAGTCATGGCGTTGATGGTTTTATCCAATTAATTCCTCAGCTGTTATAATCAAGGACTAAATTAAAAAAAAAAAAACATTATAGTCTATGACTAAATTAGATAAAACCACTATAGTTGAAGACTATATTGGGTAAAACTATTACAGTCGAGGAAAAAATTAAGTATTAATATAATGAAATTACAAGTTATCTTAATAGAGGACTTAATTAGCTAGGTACGTAAAACCATCAAAGCTGAGGATATAATTAAATACAAAAAGTCATTTAGGATTAAATAAAAAAATTATCGAAGAATAAATTGGGTATTAACACTAAAAAATTTTATTGTTTGAATCAATTCAAAGTAATTTAATTTAAGTTTGGTCAATATTGGATGCGAACTTACATGCAAAAGCACAACTAATCAAAAGTCACACCATTTTCAGAAGAAAATTCCAATTCCACCAGTCAAAATTTGTCCATCTTATTTTAAATTATTATTCCTTTTGGGAAAACATAAATTATCTTTGTTCAGTTTGTTGATATCATTTTTAAAACATAAATTATCTTTGTTCAGTTTGTTGATATCATTTTTAGTCCTAAATTTATAAGTAATAGTTTACTTTTATTCTTTCTTTAGAATATTTATTTTTGATCCTAGTATTATTGTGACATGATCAATTTTAGTCATCTATCAACAAAACAATTTAAATTTTGTTAAATACAACGACATTGTCTTCAATTATAGATTTTTTTTTTAATAAAATACAACGGGTTAACCTACTTTTTATAATATATATATATATCAAAATATCCTTTTATTTAATGGCATTTCAACGATTTTGTTGAAGGGAAGACAAAAAAAAATCGTGTCATTATAATATTATGATAAAAAGACTAAAAATAGACTACCACCTATAAATCTATAACAAAAAATGGAATTAAATATATCTTATTCAACTACGTATAGACATGAATGGCGTACGCTATTATAAGCCATGCAACTATGCAAGTGCGCCCAATTGCAATCTTATGTGTCATTTTTTGTTTCATTTTTTTTTTTTTAAAGTTCATGTCTTGCTATTATGTTGTCAGAATAGCAAAGCTCCACCATCATCTAGTAAATATTATAAATTACAAATATTATTATATAATTAAAATAATATTTATTTTACTTCAATAGTGATTAATTAATTGAATTAAAAAATAGTGATTAATTGTAAATTTAATGATATGGCATTTTAGAAGTAATAGAAGATTTTATGGGAAAAAACAATTTGAAAAATACCACTTGGACTACCAAATTCTATTATCAATATCAAATTGTTCATGTTAATATTGTTTAGCTTGTTTGATATTGCTTAGCTTCTTGTTAATTTCTAAGATTTGTGACTAGTTGCTTGTGATTGCATACTACGTGTCGTAACTCCCAATTGCAGAGAATGAACAACATAATACCCATACTCATCGAGATCGAAAATATCATGCATCAATTAGCTACACATTGTCACAATTGAATAGCTAAGATAAAGAATCAATTGAAGCATGTGAAATGAAAGTAAATTGCAATTAATTGAAATAAACAAATTTAGTTTCAATAACAATCTTCAATCTCCAAAGAAATCTTCAATTGTTTGTAGTTGGAATCCCCTAGAATCTTTAGATCATTGTGTAAAGTTGCTCTAAGAACCCTAGGGATGATCCTCTCTCTAAAACTTAAAGTACAAGTCTGAACAAAGTGTAAAAATCTAGATATCTTCTAATTAATCAAGCCAACAAACTATTTCTACTCTACTAAACTGATGCTGGTACTATTGAAGTATGGCTGTACTTGGCTCCTAACAGAACTTCCTTCGCGAATCAAGCTCCCGTACGTGCGTACTCTGATTCGTAGAACATTCAGCTTGCTCCCATATGTTAGAAATACGAGTGTACTACGCCCATACCAGGGTGGGTCTTCATGCCTTTGCCACTTTTCAGCTTTTCCTAGCCTCAAATGCTCTTGTAAGCACTTAGAGTGTGTTTGGAAGCCCGGAAAATGATTTCTGGAAATCATTTTCCCGGCTTCTAGTGTTTGGCAAGACATGAAAAACAGAAGTCAAAGGAAAATAGCTTTGGGTCAAAGGAAAATGAGGCTCATTTTTCGGACTTGCGCACGGGGCTCCATCTCCTCCATCCTTCTCCATCTTCACTCTTCTTGCTACAAATCACAACAAACCAAAGGCATTCTTCATCTTCAAATGGACCATCTCCATAAGAAACACCTTTTCAGAAACCATCTCTGGTTTCCGATCAGAAACCACCATCTCTGGCAGAGAGGAGACTCTCTGGTTTCCAACTGGAAACCAGAGAGTCGACCTCTCAACTGGAAACCAGAGAGGAAACTCTCTAGTTTCCAACCTCTATGGTTTCCAACTGGAAACCAGAGAATTTAGGTTTTTTTTTTTTAAATAACACTAATTTTCTTTGTTTAAAGAGATTATTTATTTATTTATTTGAATAAATAAAGTGTTTGTGTTTTATGGAAGTGATGATAATAATTGATAGAATGTTTATATCTTTGATATAATTTTAATTTTAGATTATAATTTTTTTCATTTTGCAGAAAATGAACCAAACACATCAACACAGTTTTCTGAAATGCATCCAAACACCAGAAAGGAAAACGTTTTATGGAAAATGACTCATTTTCCAGAAAACATTTTCCAGAAGTCATTTTCTTACTTTCCCAACACACCCATCTTAGACTCCTTGAAAACACACAATTATCCCATAGTTAGTGCTCATATGTATCTTTATCCAAAATAAGACAATTAAACCCACAAAGTAACTCCAAAGGACTCAAACAAGACGCCAATGGACACCAAAATACTCCACTAACAAAACATGCATCTTTAATCTTTTAACACTTATCAAGAGTAAAAGTTGAGAGTAAATTTTGAGAGTCAAAATATATTGGGAAAAGGGTCAAATAGGCCCTCGAACATTTCATAAGGAGTCAATTAGGTCCATGAACTTTTAAAACTTGCAATTAGACCCTCAAACATGTCAAAAAAAAAAGGCAACGAAGCCCACGAACAGGTAATTGACCTGTTATAACAGGTCATTTGGATTTTCCGGCGACCGGCTACACTTTCCGGCCACCGGCGACAAAGCCCGGCGACCGGCGACGACCGAATNCGTCTATAATCCTGGGTCCGTCCCTGTATTTCACTATAGTTTAATATCTAGTGGTGATATGAATAGTTATGCTGTCAGACTGTCATAGTCAATGGCCTCCACAATCCACATCTTATCGTATTTGAGATTTATTAATGGGTCATTCGAATGAAGAAAAAACAAAAAGATAAGAAATGTGATAGTACAATAAATAATTGTGGATTTCTTGACTGGAAGACTTGGATTCACATTCATCCAAAATTCTCAATTAACGTCGGCAAATTATACCGTGCACCGTGGTGCACATAGCAATGTACACCACATACGTAAACGACGTCGTTTTGAACATTGTAAATTAATTGTCCGTTGGAAATCACGTTTTTTAGTTCGGTAAGTGTCTGTATTTATGTTAATATTCTGTGTATTCCAGGCAATCATTCTGTGTATTCTAGGCAACAGTTCTGTGTATTCTAGGCAACCGTTCTGTGTATTCATGTTAGTAACACATGTTGTGATGTGTTTGTGCATTCGAATGTTTAGGAGGATGAATTCTGTGTGTTTTGTGTCAATATTTTGTGTATTCATGTTATTAACATATGTTGTGATGTGTTTGTGCATTCGAATGTTAGGAGGATGAATTCTGTGTATTTTGTGTCAATATTCTGTGTATTCTGGACAAACATTCTGTGTATTCTAGATAATGATTATGTGTATTATAGATAATGAATTCCCTGGAGTCATTCGCGTCCGCGTCCGCATCCACTAACATCTGTGTATTCTGGACAAACATTCTGTGTATTCTAGGCAAACGTTTTGTGTATTCTAGATAATGATTATGTGTATTATAGATAATGAATTTTCTGAAATCATTCGCGTCCGCGTCCACTAACACGTCGCAGCGGATTGGATTCCATAGGATGATTATGATTCGATTCGAATTGAATCAGAGACATGGTAAAAATTGAGCTGAAATAGAACTATATAGATAATTTAGATTCCAATTTATTAAAATCAAAACCGGTTTTGAACCACACAAAAAGAAAAAAGAAAAAATTTGATCGGAACAGTCAGTTCTGAATTATCATTTTCTACACATCAATCACTTATAGTCTATTAAAAAAAAAAAAGAGAAAAGT
>CM008332.1:36705499-36719482 GCA_002525835.2 Ipomoea batatas | reverse complement strand
TGTACGAATTAAAGGTGGGTGATGTGTTCCCCACGTATGAATTTAAGTTGGGAGTTGTGTACTTCACGGGTAAGGTGGGAGAGCTAACCGTAAGATGTCTTAACATTAGAGGTGGGAGTTGTGTACCCCACGGGTGAATTAATGACTGTGTTATATGCTTGAATTACTGAGATAAAGTGAATCTGCTTGTTGTTAGAATGTTTGCAGGTCGATTGCGACTGATGGGTAATGTTATCTTGCCCTGTTATTATTGAAAATTATTTTTGAAACCTTTGTTTATTTTCGAGTGATCTTGGATATCCTTACTTAGCCGTCGCGCTAACTACACTTCATTGTGTCCTTTATTAGATGCAGTCTAGCGTGGGCCCTTGTGGCCGATGAGCTCTGAATAGGATGGGAGTCGAGGTTGAAGATTACTCTATCCTAGAATAGACACCTTGGAAGAATTATTTCCTTAGGTACATGTTTGGATGTTGATATGGTTATTTGAGGTTGTAAGTTTAGCCTTAACGTTTGGGTATAGGAAAGATACCTGAGCGTGGCGGTAACACCCAGTTTTCTGCTGGTTATACGCTTCCGCAATGTATTGTAATATAAGGATTTCATAATAAATCCGAGATGTGAAAATTGGGGTGTTACAGATTCACACATGCATAACTCTACATTCACGATTTCTATACTCCATATTCACAATTTGAAACCTCCACATTCACACATTTCTGTGCAACTCTACATTCACACAATCATAAATCTACATTCACGATTTCTATACTCTACATTCACACTTTGAAACCTTTACATTCACACATTTTTGGACAACTCTATATTCAGCAATATGTTTACTAATTTATAAAAAAACAAAAAAAAAAACAAAAAAGAAGACAAAAACGACGTAGCTTTGGACCCAGGTGCACCTTGCAAGGTGGACTGGGGTCCACAACATAATTTGCCCATTTTGGGTG
Source organism: Ipomoea batatas (assembly GCA_002525835.2). Classification (NCBI taxonomy): domain Eukaryota; kingdom Viridiplantae; phylum Streptophyta; class Magnoliopsida; order Solanales; family Convolvulaceae; genus Ipomoea; species Ipomoea batatas. Next base: position 36,718,520 of record CM008332.1, on the reverse strand, counting down.
CACTTTCTCAAGGTTGTTGGATGCTGCATCAGCAGGGTGGGGATGTTGACAACAATAATGGATTGATGTTATGATCACCAACCAAAAAGGCCACATAGTTATCCTCTGCCCCCACAAATATACCTACACCTTAGACACACTAAAATTGTATATTGTGCCTATTAGTTAGGTACATAGACAATTTCTCCATTATATATATTTCAGTTTGTTGATTTAGAGCACAAATTTTAAAAAGAAAAAAGAAATTAAGAACGTGAGAAGCATAGTATACAGCTTAGGTTATTTCCTACACTAAGGGTGTGTTTGGAAAGCAGGAAAATGATTTTTGGAAAATAATTTCTGAAAAATGAGTCATTTTCTAGAAAATATTTTTCTTTCTTGTGTTTGGCTGCAGAATAGAAAACTGTGTTGATGTGTTTGGCTCATTTTCCAGAAAATGGGTAGGAAAATGAACATAATTATATAATTAAATATTTTAATTAATTTGTTTAAATGTAACCCGAACCGAAGAGGTTTGGTTCGGTTTTAAACCGAACCGAAAAACCGATCAGTTCATGTTTTAGAAGAACCGAATGGTTCGGTTAAAAACCGAACGATTTTTTACTTAAATATAAATATATGTTATATATAATTAATAAATAAATAAATAAATATATATATATATATATATATATATTATTTATATATTTATAATTTGGAATGAATTTCCAATTCTGGAAATTCGTTCCAGTAAATTGGAATGAAATTTTCAATTCTGAAATTCCAATTCTAGTTTTATTTTTTATTTTAATTTGTTTGAATTGTTAATTTGTTACGTTGATATTTAATATTTAGATATTAGACTTTGGATTTGGGTTATGTGATGTTTCATGCATAGTTATTACAGCGTCCCGTTAAGTTGCAGCGCCCCCGACCGCTTTGTCGCCTAGGAAATGTGAAATTCGGGGGCCGTAAACCGAACCGAGCACCGAACCGAATTAAATCCGAACCGAACTCTAATGCTAAACCGAATGGTTTAATTTTTTTGAAACCGAAAAACCGAAACCGAAAAAAACCGAACCGAAGACCGAAACGCCCACCCCTAAAATATACAATCCAAAAAATAAAATAATCACAACAAAATAATATCTATCTCATAAAATAAAATAAAAAAATAATAAAAAATAAAAGTGGCCGACTGGTTTCATAATAAAAAAAATAAATTATTACTTAAAAACAAAAAAAGAAAAAGTTGAAGATGCCAAGAAGATGGGATGAAGATGAATATGAAGAAGTTAAAGCATTTAGGAGGCCTAAGGAGATGGAAGAAGCAAAGGAGAAGGAAGAATCAAACTTTGGAAAATGACTTTCCCCCAAAAAAAGGGGAAGTCATTTTCCATAAAATTGAGCTTATTTTCCATTGACCAAGAAGTTCATTTTCATTGACTCTATTTTCCCCCTTCTTCCCAAACACCAAAAATCCAGAAAATGATTTCCATAAATCATTTTTCGGGTTTCCAAACACACCCTAAAATGTAAAAGAAAATACCGTGGAGGGAGTGATTAGCAGTTTAGCAGAATTTAAAACTCCTCCAAATTATTTGGTACTACGTATTTACTATTTATACTCTCTGAATTAATTAATATTAATAAATTATGACATTGTTAAATTTGGTAAAGTAAAATTATTATAGCTAATCATAAAGTGACACTAAATTTAATACTACGTAATACTTTAAATTTGATAAAGCCAAGCTATATTTTGAATATAAATCATTACACGCATTTATATTATTTTGAGTATAACTCATTCATTATTATAATTTCAGCTATATTCATATATTTTGAGCATAACTCATTTTTATATTTTAATAAATATAATATGTATCATCAGACCTCCATCATAAGAAGATCTTCGCAGTAAATCTATACCAGAAGAAGATCCTCCCATAGATCTTCAAAAGAAGATTTGAAGATTTATGGGAGGATCTTCTGATGCCCCAATCCTTCTGGGAACATATTTCGATATCCCATTCATTTTCTTTCGGGAATATCTTTCCCATTCTTTTTAGGAACACCCCTTATGGCCAAATTCAAAGTCTACCAGCTTTATGTAAATTTTCTAGAGAATATCATATGTTTTTTTGAAAAGAGAATATCATATGTTAAAACCTAATCAAAAGGATTTATCAACATATAAGATTAACTCTTCTCAACAAATGAGCAAATAACCAACATTATTGATCAACATGTAATGACATTTCTACCAAGTATAAAATAATATTTTCAACTCCACAACACTAAAATATTATTTATGCTTCTGATAGATATGTTTGAGCTAATACGTTCAACCATGTACTATATATAAAAATATCCAACAGTACAAGACATGGAAAGGTAATTTTGTGACTTATTTTTGAAAAATCATTACAATGAGTTATTTTAGAAAATGAAGAAGAGATTGTTAAGGAAAACTACAAAATTATATTTCTCAAAACAATGTTTCAAGGGCGTCCTAATCTAGACTCTAGAGTTTCATTTGGAGGTTGTTGTTTTGTGGGAGATGAGTTTGGAAATTATATTCATACACACCATTTTTAGCTTCAGCCATCAATAGGATTACTCTCGTAAATTGAGTTTTGAAAACCTTCTTTACTATAAATAACATAAACTCTTGAATTCATATTTATTTGGGAAAAGGGTCAAATAAATCCTTAAACTTTATTTAAGAAGTCTTAAACATTTAAAAATTAAATTGCAATTAAACCCACAAACATATTATTTTGAAGTAATGAAAGCCACAAACCTATTAGTGACCTGTAATTGCAAGTCAACTAGGGTTCTGGTCAACTCCAACGAACCTCTAGCAAACAACGTCTGACAACATTCCGGCAATCCATTTCAAATATCAGTGACCGTCAAATGGTTGTTAGTCGCTGGTATTTGACATAGATTGCCGAAATTTGGTTGGACGCTCGTTTGAGTTGGCCGGAAACCCGGAACCCTAGTTAACTTGCAATTACAGGTACCAATAAGTTTGTTGGTTTCATTGCTTCAAAATAACATGTTTGTGAGTTTAATTGCAACTTTTGAAAGTTTAATGACCTAATTGACTTTTGGATAAAGTTTAGGAGTTTATTTGACCATTTTTCTTATTTATTTTTATTCGTAAATTGATCTTCTTCACGGCAAGTTATCACATAACAGTTGTTTATTTTCTTTATCGAGGATGCCAATTGAGAAATAGATTGGTATAGTATTAATGAATAAAAAAAAATATAGAGTTATGCACTATTGAAAACTACCTAATCCTTTCCTAGCATGACATCTTTTATTTCTATTATAAAATGAATTGAAAATCTCCTATAATCTAGCAAGAGCCACAACTTTAAACAAGGTCAGCTTAGTTTAAGTTACATTATTATTGTCACAATCGTAGCATCTCCAGGCGTGCTTAGAACCTAGATTATCTTAATCAACTCATCATCCCACTAATCCCACAACTAAACAGCCAACCACATTATACTATTATACTACATAGTTAGGCCTGTTTGCATCTACACCACCAAGTTGTCTTCCTAGATCCCACGGCAGACAAACGCCGTCCACACGTGTCCGAATCCTATTTGCCCAACTTTCAACTCTAAGTCCTTGGCGCCAAATTTTACGTTCCGCTCTTCAACCCCAGTTAGGCACGTTTGATTCTATCATATCTTTGTCAACCATTTAATTTTTTTAAACAAATAAATAAATAGTTTTCAAAATAAATAAATAATGTTATGATGGAAGACCACGCATTTACTGCGAGTAATTTTTTTGTATTTTTAATGAACCAGTTGTCACTTGTGCACGACTAAATCTATAATTTGCGTTTTTGGTTCTTTAATTTAATGTTTATCGTCGGCCTCCATTAACAGTTGTTTAAGGTTTCTGATCTTGCTAGCTTGCTTTTTGGGTTAACGAACATAATTTATTTAGGGAATGATTGACGGAAAAGATTGGGAGGGATTACGAATAAAGATTAAAAATGCAATGTGAATTAGACTAAAAACGTAATATTATAACATAATTGGGAATTTTGTATTTATAAGAAGTGAATAGCTGAAGACTAGTTGTGGAATACATAGGATTAAAGAAATGCAAGTTGCCTTTATTCGTTGGAAAACTTTTCATTTTTCTCCAAAATATGTTTTTTTAAACATTGTTTTCCATTTTTCTATTCATAACCCGTTTTCTATTTAATTTGCCACAAAAATTTTATATTAAAAAAAAAAAATCTTGGGAAAAATGGCACTTTTTCCCCCTATGTTATGTGCATATAGCACTCCCCCGGTGTTATTAAAGTGGCAGTTTTTCCGCCTAAAATATTAAATTGACATTTTTACCCTTAAAAATAATTATTTCATTTATTTTTCTTCGCCAACAAATTATTACTTATATGTATGGATGATCACGATTCAGTTCAAACCTAACCAAACACTGTAGCAATCATACTGAAATAGTATGGACAGTTCTGGTTACGATTCAGAACCGAAAAAATAAAACAAAATAATTGTTGAATCGTGAACCGGAACTGAACCACAGTCATATATAGTGAAAATTATCAAACACTTATTTTGATAAATCGGTACGTTCCGATTCCAATTTTGACTTTGAACCGCCAATCAAAACTCACTTATTTATTTATTTATTTATTTTTGTAATTTTGTTTCTGATTTAAAAATAGTCTAAATTCAACAATTATTTTATTTTATTTTTTCGGTTTTGAATCGTAACCGTAACCGTCCATACTATTTAACTTCAATTGCTACAGTGTTCGATTAGGTTCGTATCGAACCGTGATCTTCCATACATATTAGTAATATAATTGGTTGGAAAATAAAAATAAATGAAATAGTTATTTTTAAGGATAAAAACGTCAATTATTTAACATTACTGGGGGAAGCTACCACTTTTAAAATAACTGAGAAAGAAAACTTGCCACTTTAATAACTCAGGGGGGAAAAGTGCTATATGCACATAACATAGAGAAAAAAGTTCCATTCTCCCTTTTTCTTGTTTTCCAATTACAAAAATGCATATAATTAAGTACATCGATAATCACACTTATTATTTGCTACAAACTTTCACACCGATCACTTATCTATCTATCAATACCACTTTTCTACTCAGATACTTATATATCTATAAAATGTCTCTAGGGCACAACTCAACTGCTCCACAAAGACATAATAAATTGAGATGTTTAGTTTTTCTAGCAACATGGACAAAAAAGGAAGTGATGGATACTCGACCCCAGGTACACAATCGGTGTTGGTAGGAAGTTAGGATGGAGAGGTGGTCAGCCCGACGGCCAGCACCGAAGCAAGAATCTCAGAGATGTTAGAAGATTTGTTACCATATTTTCCACCCCAGTCTTCGTTTTTAGTTTAAGAAAAGAGAATCTCATGCTTATGGAAGGAATCCAAAACTCAATTAAGTAAGGTTGCCTAAAGTTAAATTTGTAAACATTGTTCTTTCCTTTGTTTGGCATATAGATATTTATGCATAAATACCCCCGAGGGTAACAATATAAGGGGATCATGACTGTTATTTTCTAAGAAGAGGGTCCGACTTCTACTTTCTAGCAAGAAGGGGGGGGGGGGAGTGAACAAAATTGAACATTTGCAAAAGTACCTACAAAGATAGTGAATTTTGGCTTGACACCGTTGAAAATGGTCTGTGATTTTCACCTTTTGGTTTCCACATAAAAAAATCGTGTCTCTAGCGATATTTCTTTGACAAGCTTTCTTTGAATCTTTGCGGGTGTGAAGCAAGGTGCTGAGGAACTCCAACTTAGAAGAAGATGGTGAGTGCCGGTAGTCTGTCTCAATAGTCAGCCATTGGAATATAGTCAGTCGAAGGCAATCACTAGGGAGTAATCAACCGTAGAAATATTGTTAGCCTCGGGAAAAGGAAGTCAGCGCTCAGTTTTACCACTCCTCCTTGAAAAACGAGTTGGTAAAAGAGGTTGGAGCAGATTCAAGGCATGTTAGCGATCATGAAAGGGAGTCGGCACTCAACTTTGCCGCGCTTCCTTGAAAAAAGAGTTGGTAAAAAGCTGGAGGAGATTCAAAGCATGATTTCAGTTAGAAAAGGGAGTCGGCGATTAGTTTTACCACGCCTCATTGAAAAAGGAGCCAATAAAAAGTTGAAATAACTAGATTTGAGACAAGATGACAACCAAAAAAGGGAGTCAGTGCTCAGTTTTACTAGCCTCCTTGGAGAAGGAGTTAGTAAAAAAGTGGAAATGGATTTGAGGTATGTTGGTGGTCAGAAAAAGGAGTCAGAGCTTAGTTTTATCATGCCTCCTTTAAAAAGGAGTTAGTAAAAAAGGTGGAAAAAGTTTGTGGTAGGTTGACGATAAAAAAAGGGAGTCGACGCTCAAATTTACCGCGCCTCCTTGAAAAGGGAATCAACAACGAATATGTAAGGACCTGAGGTAGGACGATCAATAGTGTGATTACTTTCTTGTGCCGTCAACAAGGTGAGACATAGGAAAGTGAAGGACTAGTGATGGATACCCAACCCCGGGTACCCTATTGGCATTGGTAGGCAGTCAGGATGGGGATGTGGTCAGCCTGATAGTCAGTAGCGAAGCAAGAATCCCAACTGGCGTCACTGAGATATTAGAAGATCTGTTACCATATTTTTCACCACAGTCTCTGTTTTCAATTTAAGGAAAGGGAATTGCACGCTTATGGAAAGAATCCAAAACTTAATTAAGAAATGTTTCTTAAAGTTAAATTTGTAAACCTTTTTATTTCCTTTATTGGGGCTAGCCGCCTATGTATAAATGCCCATCCTCCCCCTCCCAAGAGTCGCATTGTAAAGGGGTCACAACTGCTATTTTCTAAGAAGAGGGTTCGACTTATACTTTCTAGCAAGAAGGGGAAAGGAAGAGAGATCCAACTTACTCATGTACGAAACTACCTACAAAGATAGTGAATTTTGGTTTGACACTGCCCATAAAGGCCTGCGATTTTCACCTTTCGATTTCCACGTAAAAAATATTGTGTTTCCTTTATTTTCTCCTCTCAATTATTTATATCTTATTCTCAAATAGGGTATGTTAGCCTGTCGGCTGACTCTCCAGTCGTCCCAGGTAGTCATAAAACTAATGAGAATGTATAAATTTTACTTTATTATGGGGTCCAAGCTTACTTATGTTTATGGCAAAAACTTGTGTGAGACCGTCTCACCATGAGACGGGTCAAGCCAAGATTCAAATGTAACACTTATATGCACAAATATCATACTTATATGCTCAAGTGTAATACTAATTAGGAATAAAAAATTTGTTACTTATAAGGGTAAATGTAATACTTTTAAGGGAAAATACAATACTTTTACATTTCGATTTAAAAGTATTACATTTTTCCTCAAAAATATTATATTTGCCCTTATAAGTAAGGGGCACTGGTCAACATTACTTATTATGAAAAATGTATTATTTTTTCTCTTATAAGTAACAAAAATTGTATTCTTGATTAGTGTTATATTTGAGCATATAAGTATGACATTTGCATATATAAGTGTGACATTTACATGGTGCATTGACCCGACCCGACCCGTCTCACGAACAAGGATCCGTGAGACGGTCTCACACAAGTGTGACCCTATGTTTATATTACCACCACCACCTACTTACTATAATACTTTAATTTCTTTTTCATGTAGTGGACTTATTTTATTTCTCATATACTTATCTTAATACAACCTATATACTTGCACTTAAGATTATCCTTGTTTGGTAAATGGCGTTTTGATCATACTTTGGCGGATTTGACCACTTTAGAAATTTGACATCGTCAAATGCCAAAAACCTTAATAGCTCATTTGGGCAGCTTTTTGATGGCAAACCGCCAACTTCACAAAGCTTTGGCGATTTGCCAAAAATTAATTTTGGCGTTTGGCTTTGGCAGTTTGTCAAATTGCAACGTATGTGGTACGTATTCATTCTCTAAAAGGGGTAATTGAGTAAGTGGAATATAATTTGTATCTAAAGTCACAATTTTGATTTTATATTACGATATAGAAAATAAATGTTATTGAACATGCTTTTTTTTTTTTTTTTAAATTAAAAAAAAAAAAAGAATACAATTTCCCGTCTCAAATGTATAGTTCTCACGTACGATTGAACTAAATACGGAGTATTCAATACGCTATCAAATGAATTTTCCTCGCTATAATCCGTTATATTCAATGAATCTGAACATACTATTCAGTACTATAATATTGTATTCATTAAAGTTCGAAAGAATGTTCAGTATTTTGGAAGTAAATATCCATCGACTAATGTAGTTGCATGAGCCAACCGGCCGGCTCCTACCGCAGCAACTTATATAAAGCGCAGCAGTGGTGCATGCACAGAACTTGCACTTTTCTCCCCCTCTCTCTCACAATCTCCTCTCTTTCTCATCAACTTCTCCTATAACTTTTTCTTCAATTCTTTCATTTCAAAGTCTTGATTGTTGGTCACAAAACATTGTTATTAGTATGGGTTATTGCAAGTTTTCTAAGTTCAACTTCTCCTTCATGATCATGCTCTTTTGTGTCACATCTGCACAAAAAGATGATCACAATTCTCATCAGGATAGAATTTCTCTTATTGGGTTTAAGGCTTGGGTTGTTTCTGATCCTTTGGGTGCATTAGAGAGCTGGAATATTAATAATGGTTTGCATGTGTGTAATTGGACAGGAGTGAAGTGTGACAAGAAAATGAGCAGAGTGGTTGAGCTTGATCTCAGCCATCGTTCGCTTAGGGGCGAAATTTCGCCCCAACTTTCTAATCTTTCATGCTTGGAAGTTCTTGATTTGTCTTGGAATTTCTTTGGAGGGAAAATTCCACCTGAGCTAGGCTCTCTGGTTCACCTCATGCAGCTTAGTTTGTCTACCAATCTCCTCGGTGGGCGAATTCCCGGGGAGTTGGGAGGGCTTCGGGAATTGGTTTATCTCGATTTGGGGAGTAATGATCTTAGTGGGGAAATCCCAGTGACACTTTTCTGTAATGGCTCTTTATCCCTGCAGTATATGGACCTGTCAAACAATTCCCTTAGTGGGGAAATTCCTATGTCCTCTCATTGTGAGCTTAGGGAGCTGAAGTTTCTGCTTCTTTGGTCTAATCGGCTTATTGGGGAAGTCCCGAAAGCTCTTGGAAACTCGTCGAGATTGGAATGGATCGATATGGAATCGAATTCGTTACGTGGGGAGCTTCCATCAGAGATGGTGAGCAAACTCCCAAGGCTGCAGTTTCTTTATCTGTCATATAACCATTTCTGTAGCCATGATGGGAACACTAATCTCTGGCCTTTCTTTGCTTCTCTGAGGAATTCTTCCAATTTGGAAGAGCTTGAGTTGGGTGGGAACCATCTTGGTGGAGAGATTCCTTCTATTATTGGCCATTTCTCCACAAACCTTGTACAGATTCATCTTGAGGATAACCTTATCCATGGCCCTATCCCTCAGGACATTTCTAATCTTGTAAATCTTACCCTTTTGAACCTTTCTGCTAATCTCTTGAATGGCTCGATTCCGGTTGAGATTTGTGAAATAGGGAGGCTAGAGAGGCTGTTTTTATCAAACAATCATCTTTCTGGTCCAATCCCTTCTGCTTTTGGCAATGCTTCCCATTTAGGCCTTCTTGATCTCTCCAAAAACAGGCTCACTGGTGCCATTCCTGACACCTTTGCTAACCTTCCACAGCTCAGGAGGCTTCTGCTTCAAGGGAACCGCCTCTCGGGCCAAATCCCGCCTAGTTTAGGGCAATGTATAAACCTCGAAATTCTCGACCTGTCTCGGAACAGACTTTCCGGGACAATTCCAACCCAAGTTGCAGGGCTGAGGAGCCTAAAGTTGTACTTAAACCTGTCTGGGAATCACTTGCACGGGCCTATCCCCCGTGAGCTCAGCAAGATGGACATGGTCTTAGCCGTTGATTTGTCGTCCAACAACCTCACGGGCACAATCCCTTCGCAGCTCGGGAGCTGCATTGCCCTCGAAAGCCTCAATCTGTCACACAACTTCTTTGAGGGCTCCCTCCCAGCTTCAGTAGGGCAGCTTGCTTACCTTAAGGAACTTGATGTGTCTTTCAACCAATTAAGTGGGGAGATACCCCAAGCTTTCCAGTCCTCATCAAGCCTAAAGAAACTCAATTTTTCGTACAATCGTTTCTCCGGGAATGTCACAGACAAGGGCGCATTCTCAACGCTATCCTTTGCTTCTTTCTTGGGAAATGATCATCTGTGTGGCTCAATCAATGGGATGAAGAATTGTAAAGGGAGTAAAAGAGGGCATCATTTCCTAATCACAATCCTACTTTCACTATTGGTCACCCCTATATTCTGCATAGTTGGGTGCCCTCTAGTCCACAGGTCAAGATTCAGGAAACAGTGGGCAGTTGTAGTGAACAATAACAAAGTTGCAGAGTTTACAGAAGAAGGGAAAACAGATCCAAAGTACCCAAGAATTTCGCGGGGGCAATTGATTCAAGCCACTGCTGGTTTTAGCAGTTCGAGCCTAATAGGGTCGGGGCGATTCGGGCAGGTATACAAGGGAGTTCTCAAGGACAACACAAGAATAGCTGTTAAAGTCCTGGACACTAAAACTCCTGGAAAAAACATTTCAGGGAGTTTCAGAAGGGAATGCCAAGTTCTGAGAAGGACAAGACACAGAAACCTGATTAGGATCATAACGGCTTGTAGCAGACCGGATTTCAAAGCCCTGGTTTTCCCTTTGATGCAAAACGGGAGCCTCGAAAACCATCTCTACCCAACCCATGGCCTAAACAGCCGTCGCCTAGACCTGGTCCAGCTCGTTAACATCTGCAGCGATATCGCAGAAGGGATGGCCTATCTGCACCATCACTCCCCGGTTAAAGTTGTGCACTGCGATCTCAAGCCTAGTAACATTCTTCTCGACGATGACATGACCGCTTTAGTCACTGATTTTGGCATTTCGAGATTGGTTAAAACTGCTGATGATGACATTGATAACACAGCTTCCTATTCCACCTCTACAGATGGCCTACTTTGTGGCTCAGTTGGTTATATTGCTCCTGGTAAGTAATAAGCTAAACTATCATTATCTGTTACTTAATGAACCATTAATTAGATTTTACTGTTTTTAACTTTTTCCCTTTTGCTAATAGAGTATGGAATGGGAAAGAGGGCATCTACTGAAGGAGATGTATATAGTTACGGGGTACTTGTGTTAGAGATCGTGACAGGAAAACGCCCGACTGATCACCTATTCGAAGAGGGGAAAACTTTGCATGAGTGGGTTAAGAGCCATTACCCACACAGGCTTGAGCCAATTGTGGAAGAAGCATTAGTAAGGTGCAAACCGCGGGGCTCAGTTTCATACAATTCCAATATTTGGCGCAATACTATCTTGGAACTCATAGAAGTCGGGCTCGTATGCACACAGTACAGCCCGGGAACTAGGCCGAGTATGGTGGATGTGGCGCTGGAGATTGGCCGGTTGAAGGAATATCTTGCTAGCCCTTCAATTCTGCATTGTGAAGAGGATCTTCATGGCTTCTGATCTCAAGTTTACCACTTTTCTGTCTTGAATCTGAACAGTTGAGCAGAAGATTTTTGGTTGTAGTTTAATTAGATTGTACTGTACTGTCAATTTTGGCACATCCTGTTCTTGCATTTAATTTTGAGGTTTTGTTTTTCTTCATTTTGTTAATGTTATTCGTTAGATCATACCAAACAGGGCCTAATTACATGCAGTTTCATTTTGTTTAATTTGCTGGTAGTTGTATTATTATGAATTTTCACATTATTTGGTGAAAGTGGCACTTTTAGTCTGGTCTCTAAATTATAGTAAGGCTCTGTTTGGTATGTTGAAATTGCCTCACTTGAGAATGGAGTGAAACTTGTAAAGTTGTAAGATAAAGAACAATTAAGGAATTGGTAATCATTCCATTAGAGTTGATCTGGTTCAATGAAAATGGTTGTTGTTGTTGTGGTCTTCGTGGTCGTTGTTGTAGAATACATATATAGTAACTACGGTGTAACAAAATTAAATAGGAATAAATTAGTTATTACCAAATATCAGGTCTCCTCGCAATAACTATTTCCCATGAAAAAAATAGATTATTTTCAAGAATATTATTTTTAAGAATAATTAAAATAACTTATTAAATCATAAAATAGGTCTATTCTCATGTAATTTTATTCTCAAACAATTCCGTGAAGGATTTTGTTGCTTGTACGTGTTCCTTAGTGTCACCTGGATGCGCAACGAATAAACACATAGCCTTTTTGGCTAAGACCATATCAGAAAATGCATCCATCAGTTCATCACTACTAAAATTCCAAAAAGGTGACACTGATGTGATTTTTATTAGTTTATACCATAAAAGTTAGCATAAATAAATAAAACACACTCACACACAAAATATCTATGCTATAACTGCTAAGTATAATATATATTAATAATAAAAATTTCATATATTTTTAGTTGAGACAAAACACATCATTTAGTTTAAGTAAAAAGATCTTATTATAATTTTTTATTAGTTATAATTACAAGGCTAGATTACTCCATGCATATTTTTAGACAATAATTACGAGTTTTTCTCTTCATAAAAAAAGTCCTCAAATAGTACGAGAACAGAACAAATCTTTAGATTATGTCATGATTACACTAATGTGTTATCTGACAAATAGTATAGGCTCCTTTTAGCCTACTGCCATTAACACTACTTGTGCATGTACTAGCTTAGTGGTAGGTATGGGCTGATTGATTACCCAACTCACTAACTACAAAATTGTTGATAATCATACACACCAAGAGCTAGCTTTCTAGATTAATGTGAATCATGTTAGCAAATTAATTAAATTTAGCATGAAAAATAGTTATTTTAAAGTAAGTAAAATTTTGAGTGAAGTTTATTTTCAATTAAGTATGATCAAAGTGGATTTAGATTCTTTTAAGAGATTTTTAATACTTGATTTTGAGGAGAGAAAATGTAGAAGAAGAGCGGGGGAAA
>CM008332.1:36553961-36573288 GCA_002525835.2 Ipomoea batatas | reverse complement strand
TATTTACAATACAATCCGAAGTATATATAATTATCAAACTCTAACCCTCCACCTCCAAAATTTCATTGTAAATTATGATTCAACTATAAACATTATTGCTGCTAATCCTGTTGTGCGTATTCTTATTATTTATTTTTTTATTAACTGTTTTTACTGTCATAATATTTAATGAAATATCGCAACTTAATTATGTCAATTGATTGTTTATTATTTATGATATTATATAGGATAACAAATAATAATCTAATTGAACTTAGGTATTTTTTATAAATTTTTTACATGTATACTTTAAAAGGCTTAAAAATGGAGGCCTTAAATGGTCTAAATAGACTCAAAGTCTATTTATGATATATTTTGAAGCCTTTTTAAAAACATATATGTTAAATAGACTTTTAAAAAGGCTTCAGGCCAGACTAGGCCAACTGTAGTCTCAGACTTGAGCCTAAAAAAAAGCCTACATGCAGGCCTAGGCTCAGGCTCAAGCTTTTGATTTACATAGTAGGTCCAGATTTAAATTTCTAAAGATCGGCTCGGCCTAGCTTATTTGCACCCTTATTAGTGACCTGATTGCATTTTTTTTTTGGTTCAGTGGCCTAATTGCATTTTCATGTTACGTTCAATGGTCAATTTGTACCTTATTCCAACTAATTAAAATACATACCAAATCAATTTATTAGAGATTTGTTGACGATATTAATTAATAGATAAAGTTTAATTGGTAAAAAAAATTAACAAATTTAATTTTGTCTGTTCTCATTATTTGATTTTAAAAAGATCCTCTAAGTTACGTGAAGAACTCAAGATTTGGTTTTGTCAAGAAAAAAAAAAAGAAAAAAAAAATCAAGATTTGATAAACTTTTAATATTTTTTTGTTAATATGGTAAAGTCCTAAATTAGATTATTTACCCATTTTAGTTGAACATTATAAAATAAAATTTATACCTAATCTAAACGAATGCCAAATTTGAAATTTAAATAAAAGGGCATAAATCTAATTAACTGATATTTCATTATTGTATTAAATTCTTTTTTTATTTTATTATGTAGTATTTATGATCAATTAAAAAAAAACACATTTCTTTTTGAGTTAATTCCATTTTTGTCCTAGATTTATAGGTGGCATTCCACTTTTAGTCCTTTTTTTTCAAAACATCCCCTTTTGGTCATAGTATTATTGTGGCATGACCATTTTTGGTCCTCCATCAAGAAACTCATTGAAATGTTGTTAAATACAATGACATTTTGATCCTTTTTATACAAAGTAGGTTGACCCGCTATATTTTTTATGTTTATTTTTTAAAACAAATCAAAATTGAAGACTGAAATGCTCTTGTATTTGGCGAAATTTAAATTGTTTTGTTGATGAAGGACCAAAAATGGTCATGCCACAATAATACTAGGATCAAAAGTGGGTGTTTTGAAAAAAAAAAGAACTAAAAGTGGAATGCCACCTATAAATTTAGGACCAAAAATGGAATTAACTCTTTCTTTTTTTAAGGTAATTAAATTTATTTTTTAATTAGTCTTGAGGTCAATTGGATACTCAATGAAGGAAAACCACAACAGGAAAGAATGAAGTATTTTCCATTTAGATTTAAATGAATGGCCAAAAAAGTGACATTTGTATGGGAGGTAAGATTTTCTTAAAACGGTTACATTCATTCTCCAAAATTTTGGGTAAATTGAGATTCTCAAAATTAAATGTGGCAACTATCTAAAATATTCTCTAAATCAATCGAAATATTAGTCAAATTAGGCTAAATCCGCTCCAGAATTTTTTGGTAAGTTGAAAATCTTTGAGTGTTAAATAGGTGCATGCCCCCTGGTAGTCTTGGATTAATATATAAATCCCATAGATACAGAATATTTTGGTAGTGGTTGTAAATTAATTAGTCCATCAAGGAATTGAAGCTAAGGCAGGCATGGAGGTTGTGATTTGGTTGACCATTGGCTTCTTCTCTATTCTCTTCATTTTAGTAAAATGGAACCACATAAGGTTCAGCAGGAAAGGGGTGCCCCCTGGTACTTTTGGATTGCCCTTTGTTGGTGAAACACTCAATTTTCTACAGCAAGGACCAGCTTTCATGGCTCAACGCAGATCAATGCAAGTTTAATTTGCTTCCTATTCTCTCTCTACTCTTTCACATTTATATAAATTTTTTGTTTTGAAAACTAAACAAAAATAATGGATGGAACCATTGCTGTGATGAAGAACAGGTATGGAGATATGTATAAAACACATATATTGGGTGGTCCCACAGTTGTATCCAACGATCCTGATGTGAACAGATACATCTTGATGAATGAAGCAAAGGGACTTGTCCCAGGGTACCCTAAGTCCAACAGGGATGTTATGGGCAAGTATAATATTGCTATGATGCATGGCCCTAATCACAAACTGTTTAGGGGCTCTTTGCTCTCCCTTGTTGGGACTCCCATGATCAGACATCATCTGCTGCCCAAGATTGACAAATACATGAAGCTTTACCTCCAAGATTTTCATGGCAGAACAACTATTGATATTCAACAGGAAACCCTAGGTGTAAGTACTCTCGTTATTTTTGTGTGATCTATCCAAGGGTGTGCACGGGTAAATTAAATCCAATCTTGTGACCCTATAGTCAGCAAAAGACCATACAGACTCAAACCAAGGAGGCCAATAGATTTTTCTGGTTGGGAGTTGAACTTGTAACATTGTTGTTACCATTTATCAAGTCAGCAGTCTGACGAACTTAGTTGGGTTGACCAGGTCAAGAAGATATGTGATTTGATGTAGGTAACTGATTGACTAATCCTTTTTTTTTTTTTTGTGTTTGTGTTTAATGTTTCAGATGGCATTTTTTGTAACATATTATCAAGTAGTGGACAGTGAACCAAGTTCACTTCGCATAGCTTTCAAACAAGAATTTGATAAGATGGCAGATGGAGCTATATCTTTACCTCTTAACATTCCTGGTACTGCTTACCATGCAGCATTAAAGGTACTCCCACCCCCTACTACCTTAAATTTTGATAATCTTTTTCTAACTTGTTGCTTTCCCATAGTTGATTTTCTCTATTTTTTTTTATGTTTATGTATTCACAATTATTTTAGATTTTGATTCTTGATGCAATAACTTTTATGCAATTTCTCTGTATTTTATTTTCATTATTGCTTAATTATATTTTCTCAACATATTTTATTTGCACACTAGAGAACCTGCAATGCAAAACAGTTCATTCTTGTTCTGGTCTCTCTACTATTGCATTTTTTTTTTTGGAGTTAATTCTATATATATTTAGTCCGGACTATTACGAAGTACTTATTTTTAATTTTATTCAATTACTATCAAATTTAGTTCTTTAAGTATTGAATCTTTTTCAATTTTAATCTACTATTAACTTTTCTGGGTGTGAATCGTTAACATTGAGACAGTAAAATTGAAAAGTCATGACCATTGCACCTATTATTTCTTACACACAGGAACACTACACAAATTAAAGCCCTAATTTTTGTATTCTAGCGGTCTTAATTTCACAAATCAATGTTAACCTTTTACACAGGGAAACATTTACAAAGGAATAAAATTAGAAACAATTCAGTACTCTAAAAGTCAATAACTGAGTATATATGTTTATTTTAATTTATTTAATTTATTGTTGTATTGGTAGGCAAGGAAAAATGCCATAAAAATGATGAGAGAAATGGTGGATAGGAGGAGAGGTTCAAAGGAAATGTACAATGACTTGGTTGATCAACTATTGGGGAAAGTGGAGACAAAATATGAGCTAAGTGATGAGCAGATATATGATCAGATCATTACCATTTTGTACTCTGGATATGAAACTCTCTCTAAAACTTCCATGATGTGCCTCAAGTATCTTCACGATCACCCCAAGGCTTTACAACACCTCAGGGTATGTAATTAAATCATTTATTTTTGTCTTTCTTATACCTCACGTTTTCAAACTATGATTAAAATGATACCATTATAAATTAAAACAAGTGTCAGATAGGTCATGGTAACTTGTACGGTAGAGAAAATGGTGATTCTACTGATTTTTTTTTTAAATGTTTCAATTGCATATATTTTACTTGTTTAATGATTTAATTACATTTTTTTTTAAGTTCAGTTACTCAATTGCACTAAAGTAATAAGTTTAGTGGTTTATTTGACACTTTTTTTTCTTATAAATGTGATATATCAATTAAATATAATTGTATACTAATACTTATAATACCAATTACAAATACTCTATCCATGATAAGTGGTAGCTAGCTAGGCTTAGAAGGTTTTGGCTCCATTTTAGCAAATCTAAAAAAAAAAAATGAAAAAGAATCAGCAATTGTTAAAGATATAAAATCTATAATGAATATAATGCCCGCCATTTGTAATGTATTGTTTATAGAGAGTTATTATTACATAATTACATCATACTTTGACCTAGTTAGAGATGCACTATTGTGGACGACATTTTGTTATTATTTAGGTGATTAAAAAAAAAATCTTCAGCCACTATCCGGGAATGTGTGTATGTGTATTTGAGTTTTGGCATTTTTTATTATTATTGTTTGTAGGATGAGCATTTCAAAATTCGCGAAGGGAAGACACCAGATGATCCAATCACTTGGGATGATTATAAATCCATGGCGTTTACTCGTGCTGTAAGTTTATTTTTAATACATTCAATTGATATATATATATATATATATATATATACATATATATATATATATATATATAGATCCCGTATATTTAATTTCATATTATATTAGAAGTCTCGTTTAAAATTAATGAAATATCTAACAACACCAATTAACTTGAAAGGCGAGTTATTTCAGGAGAGTTACAATTTAGTCGTGTCTATTGTTTTAAAATTAAAATTTTTCAATGTTAGTGTTATACCGAATTGTGTTTTGTAAATGTTTACTTTTAAGTTTAATTTGATAAGTTATACTTTTCTTTACCAAGCACATTGTGCTTAGATGACATGTAGTGACTCATTCATATGGGAGGTCATAAAATCGAGCATCAGTGGAGGCAATGACCCTTGTGCTTTTTAAGCATTATTATATAATAAAAATGTTAAATTAATTTTCAGGTCATTCTTGAAACTTTAAGGCTTTCAACGGTTGTCAACGGGGTTTTGAGGCACAACTCAAGATCTTGTTCTCAATGGTATGTATATATGTACGCTTAATATGTTACCAATTTACTTATTTTTAATTTTTACTTGTTATGAGGTTTTTGTTATTATCGGAATATTTTTTTTAATTAATTTAAGTGAATACATTTTAAAATAAGTTTTTGTATGTTTTTAATTTAAAGTTAACATTTTCAGGGTCATTGATTCCAAAAGCATGGAGAATCTATGTTTATGTAAGAGAGCTGAACTATGATCCCATTGTTTACCCAGAGCCATATGCTTTTAATCCATGGAGGTGGTTAGAGGTTGGTTATCCAATTCAATATAACTTGGAAACACGCAAATAAATTCTGGAAATCATTTTTCGAATTTCTCATTTTTAGAAATGGAAAAAATACTAAAGTCAATGGAAATCAATCCCGGGTCAAAAGAAAACTATGACAATTTTCTTTTGAAAAATGACTTCTCTTTATTTTGGGAAGTCATTTTCCACCACAACTTTCTTCATTTCCTGACGAACTAACTCGCATCAATAGTTTCCGTCAGGACGACGGAAACCAGAAATATCTGATTTCTGATGTAAACCAGGAAATCTGGTTTGTAAAGTTTATGTAAAATGCTATGGTGCAGGATAAAAAATTGGAGAGTCATAATTACTACTTAGCATTTGGGGGAGGATGTCGGCTTTGCCCAGGAAAGGAATGGGGAATTGTTAAGATATCTATTTTCCTTCACCACTTTGTCACTCAATACAGGTAATTGAACATTTCCCACATTTTCTTTGAAGTTCAAGTTAATGATATATAAATGTGTATACATACATATATATACACATCCGTGCACTTACAAACATATATTTAATCTTTTATTATTACTTGTAGATGGGAAGAAATTGAAGAAGCCAAAATCAAGAAATTCCCCAGAGTTGAAGCAGTAAATGGATTGCATGTGAGGGTGAGCAAGTACTGATGAATGAAGGCTTGTGCCATGTTATAATTAATTGAAGCATATGCATCTTAATTTTTATACATCAGAAAAAATAGAAGAAATTACTTATTTGTATTACATCATCTCTCTAAATTGATGAATTATTTAAATTGTTTCTGAGGTTCCTTTAAATTTAGCTGTGATTTTTAACTTTAAAGAAGTCAAATTAAACATAAATATGGAGATGGAGACTCTATTTCCCACCTCATTGTCATTCTTACTCCTATATATTTATAGATTAACACTTTTTTATAGGCAAAAGAAAGAAACATAAAATGGGGAATTTGATATATGTGGGCTCTCAAATTTTATTTCAATTATATTCTCTTATGCAGCAAGTATGGATAAGCCATTTTTATCAAGTATATACAAGAAAAGTTGTCTACATCTAAGATTTGTGAGAGAGTAAAAGTTGGGAGTACATGTAGTATTTTTTCTAAAAATGACTCTATGCAAACCTGGAAAAAAAACAACATTAACTGCACCTACTAGAGAGAGGGGGAGGGAAAGGGGGGTTGAATAGACATTTAAACACTTTTTCAAAAATAGCTCTAAGTGAGTTTGAATTTTGAAAAAAAAAACAACCTTGCAGTGGAAGTCTTAGAGGTTGCCAACAAAATAAGTGTAGCTAAGTTTGATGAGATTAACGTAACAACCATTCCTTCACCACCTTACAACAAAGTGATGCACCACTAATTCCATAGAAATGCACACTTTTATTACTAGCAATGTACAACTTTTACTCTGAGTGTACAAAGGTATACAACATTTTGTAAGTGCACACCTTAAACCCTAAACCCCACAAAATTGACAACCCGGTGGATAGTCAATGCACATCTCGAAGTCCTACAATGCACAACACTAAGCAACCAATGCATAATCTACAGTCCTACGTTGCACCACATCTAATGCCCTAATGCACAACACAACGGCCTATGATGCATTCCCTCCTAAATTTACAAATCGAGTTTATTACTGAAATGGTCCCTCAACTATTGCGAAATTACCAATTTGGTCCTCGATAATTTTTCTTGCCCAATTAAGTCTTCAACTTTGAAAATTTTAACCAATTTGGTAATTTTGCTATAGTCAGGGGATCATTTCAGTCAAAAATTAATTACTGAAATGGTCCATTTACTATATAAAAATTATCAAATTGATCTTTATTTAACGGATGTTTAACACCAAAATAAACATAGGATCAAATTGGTTAAAATTTTCAAAGTTGAGGACTTAAATTGGGCAAGAAAATTGTCGAGTACCAAATTGGTAATTTTACAATAGTTGAGAGACCATTTCGGTAATAAACTCTTTACAAATCCATCAACAAACCTGATAAAAAACATACTCCAATGAATCGTAAAAAAAAAAAAAGAAAAAAAAAAAAGAATAAACATGAAGCTATGCCGAGTAGTAACTACTAGTGCCGAAAAAAGTGACATTTTTATGGGAGGTATGATTTTTTTAAAACGGTTACATTCATTCTCCCTAAATTGAGATTCTCAAAATGAAATAATGTTGCAACGTAACTATCTAAAATATTCTCTAAATCAATCGAAATATTAGTCAAATTAGGCTAAATCCGCTCCAGAATTTGTTGGTAAGTTGAAAATCTTTGAGTGTTAAATAGGTGCATGCCCCCTGGTAGTCTTGGATTAATGAATAAATGTATATATAAATTCCATAGATACAGAATATTTTGGTAGTGGTTGTAAATTAATTAGTCTATCAAGGAATTGAAGCTAAGGCAGGCATGGAGGTTGTGATTTGGTTGAGCATTGGCTTCTTCTCTATTTTCTTGATTTTAGTAAAATGGAACCACATAAGGTTCAGCAGGAAAGGGGTGCCCCCTGGTACTCTTGGATTGCCCTTTGTTGGTGAGACACTCAATTTTCTACAGCAAGGACCAGCTTTCATGGCTCAACGCAGATCAATGCAAGTTTGCTTCCTTTTCTCTCTCTCTTTCACATTTATATTTGAGTTAATTCCATTTTTTGTCCTAGATTTATATGTGACATTCCACTTTTAGGGTGTGTTTGGAAAGCAGGAAAATGACTCCTGGAAAATGTTTTCTGGGAAATGAGTCGTTTTCCGGAAAATGATTTTATTTCCACTATTTTGTTGCATCTTGAAAAACTGTCTTTGTGTGTTTTGGTTCATTTTCCAGAAAATGAGTAGAAATGTATAATTATATATTTTTATAAATTTATTTAAAATATAAAAATATATAAACTAATAATATTTATTAAAAAAAAAAAAAACAATCGCTGCTACTCTGGTTTCCGGATCTGCTTGGGTTCCGCCGGACTGGAGAGGGACGGCACACTCCCTCTCTTCCATTCATTATTGGAAGCCATTTTCCGGAAAAACAAGGCCATTTTCTGTGGTCAATGGAATTCATTTTCTGTTGACCACATTTTCCACTACTTGCCAAACATCAAACACCCGGAAAATGATTTCTGGAAATCATTTTCCCGGTTACCAAACACACCCTTAGTCCTTTTATTATCAAAATATTCATTTTTGGTCCTAGTATTATTGTGACATGACCAGTTTTGGTCATCTGTCAACAAAGTCGTTGAAATGTCCTTAAATACAACGGCATGTAGCATGGTTGTAGTAGGCGCTAGGCACTAGTCGGGCGGTAGACTAGCGCCTAAGCGGTCTAGGCGGTACCTAGGCGGCGACCTATAAAAACAAAAATATAATGCATGTGGTCCGTAAGGACAGCCTAGGTGGTAAGAGTGCTCTACCTACAACCGAGAGGTTGGAGGTTCGATCCGCAAACTCCTGGGTTTGAGCCGGTCAGCTATGGGTAACCTAGCTAGGTTGGTTTACCTCCTTGTGGTCCTTTGTCGGCTAGGGTCGCAGGGCGAGGAAAAAACCTCGTTAAAAGAAAAATATAATGCATGTGTGTGGGTTTATATCATATATATATAGGGGCGCCTAGCGCCTAGGCAGTGCCTAAGCGGCTTAGGTGGGAGATTTTTGCAACAGTGACATTTAGATCTTTTTTTATACAAAGTAGGTTGACCCACTATATTTTTTTATGTTTATTTGTTTTGAAAAAATCCATAATTGAATATCGAAATGCCTTTGTATTTAACGAAATTTAAACTATTTTGTTGATAGACGACAAAAAATGGTCTTACCATAATAATACTAGGACTAAAAGTAGATGTTATGATAAAAAAGGACTAAAAGTGAATTGTCACCTATAATTCTAGGACAAAAAATGGAATTAACTCTTTATATTTTTGTAAATTTTTTGTTTTGGAAACCAAACAAAAATAGTGGATGAGACCATTGTGATGAAGAATAGGTATGGAGATATGTATAAAACACATATATTGGGTGGTCCCACAGTTGTATCCAACGATCCTGATGTGAACAGATACATCTTGATGAATGAAGCAAAGGGTCTTGTCCCAGGGTACCCTAAGTCCAACAGGGATGTTATGGGCAAGTACAATATTGCTATGATGCATGGCCCTAATCACAAACTGTTTAGGGGCTCTTTGCTCTCCCTTGTGGGGACTCCCATGATCAGACAACATCTGCTGCCCAAGATTGACAAATACATGAAGCTTTACCTCCAAGATTTTCATGGCAGAACAACTATTGATATCCAACAGGAAACCCTCGGTGTAAGTACTCTTGTTATTTTTGTGTGATCTACCCGAGAGTGTTATGGGTAGACCTCATCTTGTGACCCAATCTAGCAAAAGACCATAAGGAAATAAAATCAGTTTAAGTTACCTGGCCCTGACCGACTCAAACCAAGGAAGCCAATAGGTTACTCTCGTTGGGAGATGAACTTGTAACATTGTGTTGACCAAGTCAGCAGCTTTGGAAGTTGAACTTGTAACATTATGGTACCAAGTCAACAGCCTGACCAACTTAGTTGGTTTGACCAATGACCTTGGTCTAGTGGCACGGAGTGACTCTCCAATTATTACAGCATTAACTGATTGACTAATCTTTTTTTTTTTTTTTTTTTTTTTTGTCTCTTTAATGTTTCAGATGGCATTTTTTGTAACATATTATCAGATAGTGGACAGTGAACCAAGTTCACTTAGCATAGCTTTCAAACAAGAATTTGATAAGATGGCAGATGGAGCTATATCTTTACCTCTTAACATTCCTGGTACTGCTTACCATGCAGCATTAAAGGTACTTTAATCCCATACTACCTTAGGTTTTGACAATCTTTTTCTAACTTTTTGCTTTCCCACAGTTGATTTTCTCTATTTTTATTTTAATGTTTATGTATTCACAATTATTTTAGATTTTGATTCTTGATGCAAAATATAACTTTAATTTTATGCAATTTATCTGTATTTGATTTTCATTATTGCTTAATTTTGTTTTCTCAACATTTTATTTGCACACTAGAGAACCTGTAATGCAGAAGAGTTCATTCTTGTTCTGGTCTCTCAACTATTACATTTTTTTGAGTTAATTCTATATATATTTAGTCCTGACTATTATGGAGTACTTATTTTTATTTTTAATTTTATTCATTGACTTTTAAAGTTATCAAATTTAGTTTTTAGTATTGAACCTTTTTTAATTTTAACTTTTCTCAGTGTGAATCGTTAACATTGAGAGGGTAAAATTGAAAAGGCATGACCATTGCACTGATTATTTCTTACACGCAGGAACACTACACAAAGCCCTAATTTTTGTATATTCTAGCAGTCTTAATTTCACAAATCAATGTTAACCTTTCACACAGGGAAACATTTACAAAGGAATAAAATTAGAAACAATTCAATACTCTTAAGACTAAATTTGATAGTTTTAAAAGTTTATGACTAAAATTTAGAAAATAGTGATAATCAAAGGACTAAATCCAGAATTAATTCTTTTAGTTCATTATATAAATTGGTGTTAAAAACCAACCACATATTTGCCCCTGAATTGGGTCGGTCAGGTGCGAACGAGGATTAGTCTGATACGAGATTAAAGGTGCCTTAGGACACCTCAGGGTCTAAAAAAAAATGTCACATTTCAAGAATTGAATAAAACTGCATATTTGGAATAATTGAATGCCAAATATGACTAATTTTAAACTCGTAGTATTTGATGAATCGAATTGAAATGAACTATGATCTAATAATATAATGTAGAATAACTGAGTATATATGTTTATTTTAATTTATTTAATTTATTGTTGTATTGGAAGGCAAGGAAAAATGCCATAAAAATGTTGAGAGAAATGGTGGATAGGAGGAGAGGTTCAAAGGAAATGTACAATGACTTGGTTGATCAACTATTGGGGAAAGTGGAGACAAAATATGAGCTAAGTGATGAGCAGATATATGATCAGATCATTACCATTTTGTACTCTGGATATGAAACTCTCTCTAAAACTTCCATGATGTGCCTCAAGTATCTTCATGATCACCCCAAGGCTTTACAACACCTCAGGGTATGTAAATCATTTATTTTTGTCTTTCTTATACCTCACGTTTTCAAACTATGATTAGAATGATATAATTATAAATTGAAATAAGTGTCAAATATGTCACTGATCTTATCACTTTTGTGTAATTGGGTCATTGAACTTATAAAGTTTGCAATCAAACAAAATATGTGCAATATAATTGAGACATTTTTATACTTCATGTCTTCCTCTATCCCATTTTACTTGTCAGGTTTACTACTCACTGCTTAACTAACTCTTTTTTTTTTTTTTGCATATTTTCTTTATTAGGTTTAATTATTTTTAAATTAAAATTTTTGTATTTTATAGTACTTTTAATGTGGAATAGTTTCTAAATATATAAATTTTATTATAAATTAATAATAAGCTTGTTATTATAAAAAAAATTGAAATCAAAATAACTTTAATCAAACCTGGTTAACCGAACCAAACACATAAAATGGGACGAAATTAGTAATTTCTTTTATTACAATTTAAGTTTAAAATATATATTTCGGCCTTTCATCCTAACTTGTAAGGTAGAGAAAATGGCGATTTTACTGAAATGTTTTTGAAAAATATCTCAATTGCACATATTTTACTTGTTTAATGATTTAATTACATATTTTTTAAAGTCCAGTTACTCAATTGCACTAAAGCAATAAGTTTAGTAGTTTATTCGACACTTTTTTCTTATAAATTTGATATATCAATTAAATATAATTGTATACTTATACTTATAATACCAATTACAAATACTCTATCCATGATAAGTGGTAGCTAGGCTTAGACGGTTTTGGCTCCATTTTTGCAAATCTAAAAAAATGAAAAAAGAAAAAAAATCACCAATTGTTAAAGATATAAAATCTATAATGAATATAATGCCCGCCATTTGTAATGTATTATTTATAGAGAGTTATTTTTACATAATCACATCATACTTTGACCTAGTTAGAGATGCACTATTGCGGACGACATTTTGTTATTATTTAGGTGAGAAAAAAAGTTCTTCGGCCACAATCCGAAAATGTGTATGTGTATTTGAGTTTTGGCATTTATTATTATTATTATTATTATGCTTGTAGGATGAGCATTTCAAAATTCGCGAAGGGAAGACACCAGATGATCCAATCACTTGGGATGATTATAAATCCATGACTTTTACTCGTGCTGTAAGTTTATTTTTAGTACATTCAATTGCTATAATATATATATATATATATATACACACATCCCGTATATTTAATTTCGTATTATATTAGAAGTCTCTTTTAAAATTAATGAAATATCTAACAACACCAATTAACTTGAAATGCGAGTTATTTCAGGAGAGTTACAATTTAGTCGTGTCTATTGTTTAAAAATTAAAAATTTTCAATGTTAGTGTTATACCGAATTGTGTTTTGTAAATGTTTACTTTAAGTTTGATAAGTTATACTCTTCTCTTTATGTATTTTTGACAAAATACAAGCATTTTAAAAATTACAAGACTTTTTTTTTTTTTGAAAACAAAAATTACAAGACTTAGGACCTGAAATGTTGTTTAAAAGGAACCGTGATAAATAAGTAATAATATTTGAATTCCAAGCATTATAATATATAATAAAAATGTTTAATTAATTTTCAGGTCATTCTTGAAACTTTAAGGCTTTCAACGGTTGTCAATGGGGTTTTGAGGCAGACAACTCAAGATCTTGTTCTCAATGGTATGTATATATGTACGCTTAATTAATATGTTACCAATTTACTTATTTTTAATTTTTACTTGTTATGTCGTTTTTGTTATTATCGGAATATTTTTTAAAATTAATTAAGTGAATACATTTTAAAATAAGTTTTTGTTTTTAATTTAAAGTTAATTTATATAATTTTTAATTTTTGACTTTTGTCATTTAAATATCAGGATCATTGATTCCAAAAGCATGGAGAATCTTTGTTTACGTAAGAGAGCTGAACTATGATCCCATTGTTTACCCAGAGCCATATGCTTTTAATCCATGGAGGTGGTTAGAGGTTGGTTATCCAATTCAATTTTACTTAGGTTGTGTTTGGAAACCCAGAAAATAAATTCTGAAAATCATTTTTCGAATTTCTCATTTTTTAAAATGGAAAAAATATTAAAGTCAATGGAAGTCAATCTCGGGTTAAAAGAAAACTAAGACAATTTTTTTAAAGTCAATGGAAGTCATTTTCCACCACAACTTTATTCTTCTCCAGACAAACTTGCATCAATAGTTTCGGTCAGGATGACGGAAAGCAGAAATATCTGATTTCCGATGGAAACTAGGAAACCAGGAAACTGTCGGAAACCAGATTAAATCTAAAATATTAAAGTCAATGGCAATCATTTTCCACCACAACTTTCTTCATCTCCAGACAAACTTGCATCAATAGTTTCCGTCAGGATGACGGAAACCAGAAATATCTGATTTCCGATGGAAACACGGAAACCGGGAAATCTGATTTCTGACGGAAACCAGATTAAATCTAAGGAGACGGGTTTGTAAAGTTGATGTAAAATGATATGGTGCAGGATAAAAATTTGGAGAGCCATAACTACTACTTAGCATTTGGGGGAGGATGTCGGCTTTGCCCAGGAAAGGAATGGGGAATTGTTAAGATATCTATTTTCCTTCACCACTTTGTCACTCAATACAGGTAATTGAACATTTCCCACATTTTCTTTGAAGTTCAAGTTAATGATATATAAATGATATACATATATATACACATTCGTGCACTTACAAACATATATAGAGAAAATTGTTACAATACCATGTGTAAAAATGACATTTACTAAAAATAGAAACTCATACTTCGTATAATGATGGTATAGCCACTTGGTTAGTCGAATTTTCAAATTAACATATTTTTCTTTTAGTTTTATGACTATTGTGTATTGTCATATTTAATCTTTTATTATTGCTTGTAGATGGGAAGAAATTGAAGAAGCCAAAATCAAGAAATTCCCTAGAGTTGAAGCAGTAAATGGATTGCATGTCAGGGTGAGCAAGTACTGATGAGTGATGGCTCGTGCCTTGTTATAATTAATTATTGAAGCATATGACATCTTAATTTTTATACATCAGAAAAAGATAGAAGTAACTATTTATTTATGTGTATTACATCTCTCTAAATTGATGAATTATTTAAATTGTTTATGAGGTCCATTTGAATTTAGCTGTGATTTTTACCTTTAAAGAGGTCAAATTAAACATAAATATGGGGCGGATCAGAGATGGAGACTCTATTTTCTACCTCATTGTCATTCTTACTCCTATTTATAGATTAACACTTTTTTTATACGCAAAAGAAAGAAACATAAAATGGGGAATCGATATACTGGGGGACTCGCAAATTTTAATTCATCAATTATATTCTCTTATGTGGCAAATATAGAGACATTTTTATCAAGTAGGTACAAGAAAAGTTGTCTATATCTAAAATTTGTGTGAGAGAGTAAAAGTTGAAAGTACAAGTAGTATTTTTCTAAAAAGGGCTCTATACAAACCTAGAAAAAAACAACATTAAATGCGCCTACTAAGTAAGTATGTTGGTCTCGGGTAAGCTAAAAGTCCAGAGAGAAGGGGAGCGAGAGGGGGTTGAATAGACATTTAAATACTTTTTCAAAAATAGCTCTAAGGCCTTCCTCAATAGTGGGATTTTGATGTGGTTTTTTAGAAGTTTTGTAAGTGTTATTAGGAAAGAGAAAATAAGAGTGGATGAAAAAGAAAAGGAAAAAATAAAAACAAATATAAAATTGAAAAGAAAAAAAATAAAAGCATTTACGCGCCCGCTGGGTGCGCAAGGAAATCAGCATTAAACAAAAATGGGCCCCACACTTCCGATTAAAACCCAATACCTATAGGAGATACCAAAGCTTTCTCTCTCCCCCTTATCACTAATCCACATCATCATATTTTTTTAAAAATTTGTGTAAAATCCCCTTATTGGGGAAGACCTAAGTGAGTTTGGATTTTGAAAAGAAAAAAAAAAAAACCTTGCAGTAAAGTCTTAGAGATTGCCAACAAAATAAGTGTAGCTAAGTTGATGAGATTAAAGTACAACCATTCCTACACCACCTCACAACAAAGTAATGCACCATGAGTTCCATAGAAATGTACACTTTTATTACTAACAATGTACAACTTTTACTATGAGACAGAGGGTGTACAAAGGTGTATAATATTTTGTAAATGCACACCTTAAACCCTAACTCCTAACCCCATAAATTTGACAACACGGTGGATAGTCGATGCATATCTGAAAGTCCTACAATGCGCAACACTAAGCAACCAATGCATAATCAATAGTCCTACGTTGCACCACACTTAATGCCCTAATGCACAACTCAACGGCCTACGATGCATCCCTCCTAAATTTACAAATTCATCAACAAACCTAATAAAAAACATACTCCAACGAATTGTTAAAAAAAAACAAAACAAAGAGAATAAACATGAAGCTATGCTGAGTAGTAACTACTGGTGCTGAAAAAATCCAAATAAGAACGAAGGGAAACAACGGAAAAAATTCCTAAAATCACGAAAATATATTCTATAAGAAAACTGTCTAGAAGGCAACAACATGACAAACTACCAAACTACCCATATCTCATTAAATAATACAAAAAGGTTAATATATAACCAATAAATCATAACCATCAAATCTTGCCAAATGAAATGCACATATTATACTACAAGTTCTCACTTGGCGAGTTGTTCTCAGATGAACTAGATTTTATGCGTAAATGTTATTTTCACATTACAATAAAAATATATATTCCTTAGGACTTAAGAATAGGCAATACCAGAGGTACCCTAGGAATGATTATCCCCCTTGTAAGAGGAATAAGGTTGTCCTCAACCCTGTCAATCACCCTTTCTAATCTATGTAGCAAGAGAGAGATTTTATTATTATTAATTAATGTCATGTGTGTTGCAAGAGGAGAGAGAAATTGCTAAATTTGCAATAGGAGTGAGAATGAGAAAAAGTTGTAAAAACATACTAAATTTGACAAAGGTTGCTATTTGTGTACTTTTTTTTAGTTTTTTTTTTTTAAATTTCTTATTAGTTATTTATTATATTATGTGTTTATTTTATATTTATAATATAATACGAAAGTGAGACCACTTTTGAAAGTAAGAGAGTATTGTAGGGATGTAAAACAAATAGTGAAGAATTTGTAAATTTAATGATATGGAAGTGTGACCCATTTTAGAAAGTGTGAAAAATTTATGAGATAACCTAACTTACTCTCATGAATGTTATTTACGGGAGTAAAAGCCGAAGCAAATAATGGAATAGATCTATTTATTCCATGAGCCAAACCTGTTGTAATAGTTGAGGATTAAAGGTCCGTTTGGTAATCTAGAAAATATTTTTCAAAAAATAATTTAATTTTTAATGTTGGCTAAATGGTATAAAATTATATATATTTTTTCTATTTGGTTGAAAGTTAAAAAAAGTATCTTTTTTTATGTGATTCATTTTTTTTTTCAATAATAATAATCTCTTATTACAATAAAGAGAGGGGATTTGGCTAATAGATTTGCTCCATTCTCCCGCCCACCAAAATTGATTAACTTTTTGCATTTTTTTTCATCCACAAAAATTGGTCCTCCAATTTTCCTTCTCAACTTATTTCGTTAAAAGTTTTCAAAAAAAAAAAAAAACTTATTTCGTAAATCATGGGTGTAGAGATTTGCGGATTTGCCTTCCCAAAGTTTTGGGAAGAGCAAACGTCTTAATTCATACTCCGTATTAAGCATTTCCCATCCCTTATCATCATTACTAATTTTTGAATTCTTATTTCTAATTGGTTGAGATTTTGTTTTCGAATTAATTTATTTTCCGCTTATTCAGATTATAGTGTCCAAAATTTTCTCTTTATCTCTAAATGAATTCTAATTGGTCTATTAGTTGTTCTTTGCATTTAATGTTGTTCATTGGAAACCGATTCTAGGTGTTTAATCCTAAATAGGATACCGACTATAGCTCCTGCGTGATGAACATTGCTCTCATCTATGCTGATTTCTTGGTATATATATTCATACAATCCCCTTCGACATCTACATAAGCAACCGGTGCACCCAAATATACTACAACTTTGTAATACTACTGTTGCCATGGATGGTCAATTCCTTCTTGGTTCTCAACTTAAGGCTGGTTTTACCACCCAAAGCTGTTAGAGTCTGGTTTGCACGTATGAGGTACCTGTTAGTCAGAAATCAAAACACAATAAGAGTATTGAATGTGTTTTTCATGATCAAGAGGTTAGTAATGCTTATACATGTGCAGTAATGCAAGTTTTAACAGTAGCATTTTTGTTAATTTGTTTTCTCTTCTTTTATGAATTTATGGGACCTTCATGCATGCAACTATTGATAAGAAGCAGGTGGAGAAATATTCCA
Source organism: Ipomoea batatas (assembly GCA_002525835.2). NCBI lineage: Eukaryota > Viridiplantae > Streptophyta > Magnoliopsida > Solanales > Convolvulaceae > Ipomoea > Ipomoea batatas. The sequence continues at coordinate 36,555,333 of CM008332.1, read as the reverse complement.
ACAAGTCATTCCCTCGCTTATTATGAAACAAGTAATTGATGGGTATGTTTAAAAATCTCAAAGCTTCCTCATATACTGTAATCTATATTATTATCAATGAAATGTGTTATTGTAGATATTATAGGCAGGGTAGTAGAGATATACTCTCCTATTGAGAGGAATGTGGGTGGGAGGATGGCTAGGCTCATTGACTTTGTCCTGGAAGATGCCAGGTACTCACATTACTGAAAAACTGCAGTTTATGTTACTTATTGAGTTGGGGGCTCTTACAAATCAGAGGATGCTTTTCAAGATTGTGATGAAGAAGGAGCAGATTGATAGCCTACAATCTCCTTTTATTGTTTTGGGAATTGACAAGGGAAGTGATTCTATTGATAAGTATTGTGGTCATCTGGATCGTGGTGTTCTGCAGTGTGAACAACATTGATGAGGTACAGCTATACTTTTCTACTTATTGTTTTTAACTTAAACAACATTCTTGATCCTATTTCAGGTAAAATTGACAGTTTTATGGTTTGTTCTTAGGATTTCTTTGCTGGCCATGATGTAGTGAACTTGGGGGATGCTTATGAACATATAGTAGAGGTTAATGAAGCCGACTTATTGGCTGGAAATGGTGGAAATGGTGTGGCTTCTGTTCAGTTAGGGGAAGATATTCCGAATGGTACACAGGATGCTGTTGCACATCCTGTTAAGGGATGTCTGCTAGAAGATTTCACTAAAATTGCTCTCTAAAAGGCGCAGGACTTTGGAGATCAAGGAAGAAGATGTTTAGTTTGGTTGGTTCTACTGTATGTGTGGTTTCATGTGGTTTTTCTACCTCTGATCTATCTGTTTTCCAAAATGACTGATTAAGTTATGCATAAGGTTTCTGTGTTTTGCTGCTATTAACCTTAGCAATTTTGTATCATATTGTATTCCTATGTAATGCAAGTGTTCTATGTTATGCAATTATGTTTAAAAAAAAAAAAGAATTATTTATCTAAATATGTGCTTCATGAATTAGTACATACTGTAGATAATGATTAAGCTATTTTGATTTCTCTCTTTTCCATATTGGCTCCTCATTGTAGCAGCTATTTCTTTGCTGTGTAGATGTTATAATTAAACTAACTATACATCAAAATAAATTATAAATTTACTACAAAGTTGCTTATATTTTAAATTAAATTTAATTACTTTAATACTTTGTTATAATAAATCATTCAATTTATACTACCAAATTTTAGACCGTGCATCGCATGGGTGGCATACTAGTAATAATAATAAGTAATGATTGTAGTTCGTCAAATTGAAAATTTTTCCGTTCATCTGAATATTTTCTTTTTGATTTTTTCTTTAAATATCCAAACATTAAAAAATAATTGTTGAA
>CM008332.1:36514827-36525240 GCA_002525835.2 Ipomoea batatas | reverse complement strand
TTTTTTTAATGCAAAAAAATGATTTTCAATGTTCCTTATTTGTAATCTTTGATGCTCAACGTGGAATGCTATGTGTATAGTCTGGCTAATTAATTGACCAAAGTTAATGTCAAATTTTATATTATATTTTTTTAATGCACTCTAGCATATTCATAGTATATGTTCAACAATTATGCCAACTTTGATTGAGATAGGATTCGAACTTAAGAACTTATAGAAATCATTGAGTAAGTTAAAGAATAATAAAAAGTGAACGAAATATTCCGTTACTAAACTTTATATTGACGGAATGCAGGGGTATTTACGAAAAAGTAAATGATATAATAGAGGGTAAAATATGAAAAATAATTAAGAAAATACTAAAAGAAAAATAATATGAAACATTCATTTTAACAAACAATTAGACTGTTAGAGGACTAACATTTTTTTTTTTGATAAAAACCAAATCAATTACTCATTGCATGAATATAGTGAGGGGGGTGAACCAATCCAAATGTTAAGTCAGTGTTTGCATGTGTAGCCCGAGCTAATGTATGAGCATGTACATTTTCTTATTTATAGGACTAATTTTATTGACTATTATTAGATTATATTAGTAAATATTTTATTTTTTTGACAAAGAAAGAAGATGATATATGACATAGATAATACTTTTATTAAACGAAAAAAAAAAATTACAAACAAAAGAAAATGTTACGTATGCAAGGGTGACCGGTAATTAACAGGTATAATCGATCATTTTAGTTTTGATTGGATGAATTCAGTTAATTTTGTTTTTAAGTTGGATGACTTAAATTATATTTATATATATAATTTAATAGTTTATTTAACTTTTTATCTTATAATAAGAGCCAATAATGTTAAACCCTTAACTGGAACTAAAAAATGTTGGTGTAATAGTCTGGTATAACATATTGTACTTTGTGTTCTTCTTATTGTTCTTCTTATATAAACCCCTCCTCTTCTCACTGGTATTCACCCAAAACTAAACCTAACATATTCTACAACACACCATCTACTTGACATTCTATAGGTATGATTGTCAAAATATTATCATGTTAATTCTATTATTTGTATTTGTACTCATAATGATTACAGTTTTTTTTAATCCAATGATGGTATACTCATTAATTAGTATAACTTCAATATTGTTATATATGTAAATATATCTATTGTATAATATGTTCATCTATATTTGTATCTTTGTATGTAATGTTGTGGTTCTCATTATATTTCTCTATAATCTACACATTTTAGTTACTCCTAACTCCCTAATCTATGGTACGGTTTTTGAATTTATGTTGTGGTTCCCATTATATTATTTCATAACATCTTTTATGAACATATTTTCCATGACACAAGGATATTAGTAATGACAAATGCATTAAAGTTAATTGATATTGACTGGAGTTGTACAGTTCATGTCATTATGAAAAAAGAATCAAAAAACGCTATTGAAATGCCTGAGAAAAAGTATATGCTCATCGTACTTAAGGATGAAACACTCTAATTATTTCAATTGTAATTTATTTTCTCCAAAAGGTTGAATATCGAACCTAAAGGGCCCCACACCTGACTCAACAAAGCATCTCGGAGGATGTAGATCATATGATAACTCATTTGAACACATATACTAAATATTTGCTTACTACGTACAAGGAGTACCCTTCATTTTGAGAGGTTACTCTCATATTACCATTGATGAGATTGATCACTCATCTTTCTTCTCGAACTTCACCCATGTGATTAACTGAAGTCAGAGAAGCCGAATGGGAGTGATACAACGTAACTTTAAAGCATTTTGAAGCTTAACTACTGTACAAAAATAGTCATAAAAGCAAGTTTCTAGAAGCTGAATACAACATGACGGAAATAATAAATGTTTTCGGTGCTTGAATTGACATATGGAGTTTTGCAAATTAAAGTATTTATTAAACCAAATAAATAAATAAACAGAATACTGCATACTTCAACTCGTAAATAAATAGAATACTGCATACATCAACTCTTGTCAGCCTTTAAGTTCAATTATAGAATATATATATATATATATATATATGCCCAAGCCCCAAGGATTTCAGAGGTGATTATTGATTTAATTATGCTAGCCGCCGCAACCCAAATTGCAATATGATTCATGACATTCAGAAGTTATTCTTCCCAAAACTTGAATTTTAACTCCAAGAACTCAAGGAAGCATAATATTTAAGAGAATATAAATCACAGTAATGGAGTGATTCAACAAATTTGATTAAATATTACGCGCATAAAGAATCTGTTCACTTTAATTTATCCCTTTAAGTATAATCTCACACTGTAATTGATGAGCTTCGAACCTTGATCTCTTTACTTAAATATTGACTACAGGACCTCGCTTAGAGTCATGGTAGAGATAAATTGCGAGTCCCACAATGAGTCCACCAGGAAGATCATAGTCTTTATGTGGGCACAAGGGATTCAGTCCATACCTTTATCATTTTTGGACATTTTTTTCTATACATGTTTTCAATGGGATTCGTGTAATATTTTCCCTAATAATATATAATATATATTATATATTAGGGTTGGATTCAAACTCACATCACCGCCTCCGGTCATGTCTTTTAAGTCAGATAAACCAAATTCAAAAGTTATTGATTGGATGGCGTGTAGTTATTCGCTCACACTAATCAAATGCAGACTCCTTCAAATGATATTTGATCATTGTGCTTTTTCTAATCTTGTTAACTCAATAAGATAGATTTATAGTGATGAGTTTCAATCCATAATTATATCGTGAAAAAGGGTGCATGTTGCAAGGCTTCTTCATTCCGGTTGGATTCGCCCCGATGATGATCGCAGTAAGAAGAGGAAATTCGGCAAAGAAATTGTGATGCAAATTTTCAACTGAAATGGTAAAAGTATAAATGACCTATTATAATTTATATATTATAAATATCAATTAATATTTTCTAACTGCATGCTAATTTTATTATTAATAAAAATAATTTTTTATTAGGCGTTCATGTCTCGTAAAGGTTTAATTGAACGGGTTCAAAGAAGAGGTCGAGTTCTCAAATATATTATTGTGATCAAAAGGTCACGAAAAAAATTCTTACAATTATATTTCAGTGTGACTATGATGGTACTTACGAGCCAAAAAAAATCTCATAAAAAAACACGGGCACAAGAAAAATTGGTTGTCCATTCCAATTGGAGGGGAAAAATACATGTGTGTTGATGGTAGTTGGAGGGTAAGGGTAATATGTGGAGTACATAGTCATGAGTCTGTGCTGCACCTTGAAAGTCACCCTTATGCAATGCGATTGTCAGTAAATGAAGTTGAATTGGTGGAACGTTTACCAGGAATGCATGTAAAACCGCAAGATATTTTAACGTCTGTGAAGAGGCAAAATCCGAATAATGTTTCCATTACAAAAATCATATACAATGCACACCAAAAATTTCAGATGATGGAGAAAGTAGGTAAAACTCAAATGCAAGTTCTTATGTCTTTTTTACATGACAATGGTTATGTGCATAAGAGCCATACTAATAATGCAACAAATGATCAAGTTGGAAGATTTGTTCTTTGTTCATTCTAAATCTCTAGAGAAGTGTCGTGCATTTATCAACAAGACATGTGGAAATGCACGCTACTTCTCCATAGATTTAGGATGAACAAAGAGCAAATTTTCCCAACTCATTTGTTGTATTATTAGTACGACTCTCATGCAAATAATTGTTGTCATGTAAAAAATACATAACAACTTGCATTTGAGTTTTACCTACTTTCTCAATCATTCGAAATTTTTGACGTGTATTGTATATGGTTTTGATAATGAAAACATTATTCGAATTTTGCCTCCTTACAGACCTTAGAATATCTCATAGTTTCATATGCATTTCAGACAAATGTTCCACCAATTGAATGTATTTGTTACAATCGCCTTACATAAATGGTGACTTTCAAGGTGCACTGCAGACTCATGATTATGTACTCCAAATATTACCCTTACCATCCAACAACCATCAACACGCATGTACTTCCCCTCCAATTGGAATGGAGAACCAATTTTTCTTGTGCTCGTGTTTTTTTATGAGATTTTTTTGGGCTCGTAAGTACCACCATATATAGTTACACTGAAATATAATTGTAAGAATTTTTTTCGGGATCTTTTGATCACAATAACATATCCGAGAACTCGACCTCTTCTTTGAACCCATTTAATTAAATCTTCACAAGACATGAACGCCTAATAAAAATTTATTTTTATTAATAATAAATTTACCATGCAAGTAGAAAATATTATTTGATATTTATAATATATAAATTATAATAGGCTATTTAAAGTTTTACCATTTTAGTAGAAAATTCGCATGCAACCTCAGCTCGAGATTTGGGTTCATATGATCATCATATTTATTTCCATTGTCATCATGAAGTTCGATTGCATCTTCGTCCTAAACAGACAAATGAAACTTTTAGTAATGATATATATATATATATATATATATATATATATATATAAATTAAAACAATTCATTAATAATGTTTGACAAAATATATATAAATAATACAAATGAATTTGGATATATGGTAAAAATATATTTCATACAAATAACAACGTAAAATACCTCATAATGTCATTGGTTTTGATTTTGATCATCGTAACTAAAAAATGACTTTGATTTTGTCATTCTAACTAAAAAATTCTTCTATCAAACCATCCATGGCTTATAAATTGTGTGATACATATACATAACACAGGCATATATATAGAGAGAAGTCATATGAGTCCAATCTCTGCCTCCCAAATTATCAATAGTTTCATCCACAAATATCAATGTTGACTAAGAAATTTAATTTATTACACAACAGATTAGGTATTGGAATTAGAATTGAAAAAAAAAAGGTATTGGAATTATTTTTTTTAAATGTTTTAATTTTTAAATAATTATTTAATTTAAATTTATTAAAATAATATTTCTAATTCCAATATTTTTATTTAAAAACTCTAATTTCAATACCTAATTTTTTGTGTAATTAAATTACATTTGACCAGGTAGTGCAAATTTACACTCTACTTGTGATTTAGACCACTTTGAAGTAGTTGAAAATTTTCACTTTTTAAAAAATTTTAAGATTATTTACATCCAACATCTGAGGATGGTACAAATAGCACACTGTAACGTGTCTCATCTCTGATTTGGAACGAGGTTTAAGGAAGACAAAATTGCGACAAGGTTCTCCAATTTTCAAGGATTCCATGGAAAATTATGTTTACATATTTATTTTTTTGACAAAGAAAGAAGATGATAGATAACAAGTTTATGGGAAAATTGTATTTATGGTAATTGAGTTATACCCAGTTTTGACTCAATCTTTCATTTATAATTGTATTCATTTTTAAGTCATTAGTTTTGAGTGAAGTGAGTAGTTATCTCAAGTTAACAGAAAATTCAATAACCCTCTATTATAGGAGTAAAGTAGTTATTTCATAGGTTATTCTCTTTCTTATAATGAAACTAATTTCACGATATTATCTTTCACTTCCCATCCTCTTATTTCAAGGTTCTTCAACTCTAAAAGAATTTCACTAACTCTCGTATAACTGGTTAGGAACATGGTCTCGTATAAAGAACTTGATACTCAGTGCACAAGGAAATACATGATCACTGTTTTCAGACATGTGAAACACACTATCTAAAAGTTTTTTGATTTCCCTTACTAATAAGTAACAAGGGTGATCAAATTAGAACTTTTAAGATACAAAAAGATGTCAAATTTCTCATGTTACTTTTATGAGAAATTCGCCAAGGGAGTAACTTGAGATTTTTAATCTATAAAATTTGTTTCGTAAACTATACAATAGTTTAGTCAAGACTTATATATAATTTTAATAATTTTAAATAAAATTAAATTAAATTAAAAACCACATCATCTCCCCGTCTTTGTCTCTGGTAGGAGACGAAGAGTTTTTCTTCGTCTCCAGGGCATAGACAGAGAGATTTCTTTGTCTCTAGTTGGAGGCAAAGATGGTGAGGGTTGAGTTATTTTATTTTATTTTATTTAAAATTATTAAAATAAATTTAAAATAATATATGATTCTTGACTAATAAGCTACTGTAGAGTTTACGAAAGAATTTTACAGATCAAAATCTCAAGTTACTTCCCTAGTGAATTTCTCATAAAATCAATCTAAGAAGTTTTACATTTTCCTGTATCTCAAAAGTTTTGGTTTGATCACCTTTATTGCTTAGTAAGGGAAATCAGAAACTTTTATGATAGTGTGTTTCACATGCCTGAAAACAGTGACCATGTTACATTTTGATTTGAAAGTATTACAATTTTCCTTATTAGTAACATACCATTTATTCTTAATTAATATTACATGTTTAAAGAAAGAATTCGAAATGAAAGACTTGGGGAAAATCAAGTTCTGTCTCAGCCGGCAGATAGAGCACATCCATGAAGGAATATTCATACATCAATCCAAATACAAAAGCAAGTTATTGGGAAGAGTCTACATGGATAAATCTCATCCACTTGGTACTCCAATGGTAGTCCGATCACTTGAAGTTGATAAAGATCCATATAGACCTAAAGAGGATAATGAGGATATTCTAGGACCAGAAGTCCCTTACTTAAGTGCCATAGGAGCACTTTTATATCTCGCCAACTGCACTAGACCAGATATTGCATTTTCAGTAAATATGCTGGCTCGATTTAGTGCTGCTCCAACCAGAAGGCATTGGAATGGCATAAAACATATCCTTAGATATTTGCAAGGAACAAAGGATCTTGGGCTTCTGTTTAAAAGAGACTAAGACACCACATTAGTAGGATATTCAGATGCTGGGTATATGTCTGATCCTCATAATGCTAGATCCCAGACCAGATATGTATTTCTTTGTGAAGGTACTGCTATCTCATGGAAATCATTTAAACAAACACTTGTAGCTACCTCATCAAACCACTCTGAAATCATTGCTTTATACGAGACCTCAAAAGAATGTGTATGGTTGAGGTTATTAAGACCCCCACTATCCTGTATGAGGACAACACAGCATGTGTTACACAAATGAGTAATGTGTATGTTAAAGGTAATCTCACTGAACATATCGCACCAAAATTCTTGTATCCACATGAGCTCCAGAAGATTGGTGAAATACAAGTCCAAATGATTCAATCTAGTGAAAATCTAGTAGATTTATTCACTAAGTCCTTACCTACGTCTGCTTTTGAAAAGTATGTAAATAAAATTGGTATGTGTAGGTTAGGAAGGTTGTTGCCTTTAGGGGGAGCAACAACATCTCGGTGCACATAAATTATTGGTTCAAAAGACCAACAACTCTTAGGGAGCGTTTGGTTCACGGAATGTTAGATTACCTTAGGGAATGTTAGATTGCTGGGAATGTTAGATAACAGAGAATGTTAGATTCATGTGTTTGGTTTAAAATTGAAGTAGGTAAATAAGACAATGGAAATAAGATAAATTGATTAAAATTTCAAAAGCTCAATATTAGGAATAAGATAAGGGAATGTGAGACTACCTAATAAATCGGGGTGTATCTCACATTCCCTTCCAATGATTAAAAACTTCATCGGGAGGTTATGTTACATTCCCTGGGAATCTTACATAACCTGAACCAAACATGTGAATCTTATATTACCAAACAAATATAACCTTAGTTATCTTATATAACTTGAACCAAACGCCCCCTTAGATTAAACCCAGAAGGTTACGGTTGTACTCTTTTTTTCTTAACTGAGTTTTTTTCCCACATGATTTTCTCAGTGTAAGGTTTTTAATGAGGCAACCGAAGCAACACATTCATTACCTATATATCATGTACTCTTTTCTCACCTAAGTTTTTCCCACAAGGTTTTTCTGATCTAGTGAGATTTTAATGAGGCATGAATATGGTTGAATAATATCAAAGGTGGAGTGTTATAAAAATATATTAAATGGACATTATTATATGATTTGTAACTGCTATGTTAATTTTGTATCGGTTCTCTCGATTTGTAACAGCCACCATGATTGCGGCATTAATATGTAATATTGATACTATATATATTGTGGAATAAAGGATGACGGTAGAGCTATTCTTTTGCATATTCTTTGTCTCTATACTCTCTTACTTTTACTGTTCTTATTCTATTGCAATACACCAGTTAAAAAGTTAACGGGCTAACGAGCAATACAATCTAACAATTAGAACGGTTAGATTGCAATTCTTAACTAATACTTTTCAAATTGTTATTATTCGATCTATACTTGTCAAGTTAAAACTTTTAATATAAATCACTGAAATTTTTTCAGTTGTAATTTATTGAGATGACGCTTTAAATAACAATGGGAGTGATACAACGTAACTTTAAAGCATTTAGAGCTTAACTGTACAAAAATACTCATAAAAGCAATGTTCTAGAAGCCCAATACAACACGACGGAAATGAATGTTTTCGGTGCTTGAGTTGACATATGGAGGGTTGCAGATAAAAATATTAAACAAAACAAATAAATAAAATACATACATCAACTCTCGTAAATAAATAGAATACTACATACATCAATTCTCGTCAGCGTTTATGTTCAATTATAAAATATATGCCCAAGGATTTGAGAGGTAATTTTTTATTTGATTATGCTGGCCGCCGCAACCCAAATTGCAATATAAATTATGATTCATGACATTCCGAAGTTATTCTTCTCAAAAAGTTGAATCTCTAATCTCAAAAATCTGATAGAGCATAGCATTTATAAAAATGTAAATCATGGTAATTTAATGGATCATCATACATGACCAAATATTGTGTGCATAAAGAATTTTGTCTGCTTTAGTCTTTTGAGTATAATCCCCACAGTCCATTATATTGAGTATAATCTTTATATTGCCGTTGATGAATTTCGAACATTGATCTCTTTATCAATATTGTCTACAGGACCCCACTCCTAGAGCCACTGTGTAAGTAAATCGTGACTCGCATAATTAGGCGTCAGCCCACCGGTCAGATCTTAATCTTTATGTGCGCACAAGGGATCTAATCTATACTTTATCATCCTTAGACATTTTTCTCATATATGCTTCTAGTGTGATACGAATCTCACACCGCTACTTTCAGTCATGTCATTTAAGTCAGGCTACGAACCAAATTTGAAAGTTATTGATTAGATGGCTTGTAGTCATTCGCTCACACTAGTCAAATGCATATTTTATGACTTTCGAATGACATTTGATCATTGTGTTTTTTCTAATCTTGTTAACTCAATATGATTTATAGTGATGAGTTTTAATCCATAATCATGCATATCGTGCAAAAGGGTGCATGTTTTTTTTTTAAACTTAAATTTAATAATTAATATGTGCGTATTTATAACAATATGGAATTATATCATATAACATCAATTAGCATTAATTGAAGCCATAACATATAACATCAATTAAACATTATATCATATAAATAATTTGAGAAGAAGTAATTAAATTGCATATAGCAGAAAAAAAAAACAGCATGAAGAATATTTAGAAAGACAATTTAATATTATATGCATAAAAATATTTGAATGAACATTTAAATATATATTTAAAAAGTTACACATAATTTAAAATTGGTATACGAAAAATCAGCTATGAATAATTTGTCAATGCTAATGATATACGTGATTGTAATAACATAATGAGTGTTGTAAACACACAAAAACATATAACATATTACATATTAGTACTAGTACAGTTATTATATTAACATAAATAATGAGCATAATAGATATGTAAAACATACATTAGAAAAATAATGATTTCAAAATGTAAACTATGTGTGTTGATAACGAGTTATAAAATATGAAATAAAAGAGAGAGCAATTAAGGAAGAGAGTAAAAATGGTGAGAAAAGGTGAAGAGAGTAACCTAAAGTTAATTTCATTTTTTTTCCTACATTTATATGTGTCAATCAACTTTTAGTTCTTTTTTTTTCTTAATCAAAATACCCCCTTTTGGTGGTGTGGCATGACCATTTTTGGTTCCATGTCAACAAATTTATTGAAATGTCCTACAATACAAGGACATTTTGATCATTTTTTATACAAAGCGGGTTGACCCGCTATATTTTTATGTTTATGTTTTTTTTTAAAAAAAAAAAAAAAACCCATAATTGAAGATAAAAATATCATATATTTAACAAAATTTAAACCGTTTTGTTGATAGATGACCAAAAGTGGTCATGTCACAATAATACTAGGACTAAATTAAAGGAGGATGTTCAGATAAAAAATGACAAAAAGTAAATTGTTACTTATAAATGTAGGATCTAATGGAATTAACTCAAGTAACTTACAATGGCACTCCAAGATATACTCTTAGGAGTTAAGAAAACAAAGAGATGGACGTATAAATTATAATAAATAAATATTTATAATATAATAAT
>CM008332.1:36494986-36509415 GCA_002525835.2 Ipomoea batatas | reverse complement strand
TTTTTTTTGTTAAATTATTGTGAGTGTTTTTGGAAAAAATACTCCTTAATTCGATCTTTTCCTCGAAAACGCTGCTCAAATCAATGTTTGAAATTTTAGCATTTTGGAGCATTGTCTTGTTCCGAAAAGCTAATTAACTAAATATACTTTTTTTTTTTTTTTTTTTGATTGAGCTTATCAAAACGTTAAAATGACTGATCAGCCATTTACCAAACACCCTTGTGTTTTGTCATTTGAACTTTTCAAAAGCCTGCCTACTTTAATTTCTATTCTGAGTATTATTATACAGATGTATGCATAATGCATCATTCTTCCAGTTTTTTCCCCACTTGTTACTGATGTTTGGTGCATTATTTGGATTTGCTTGGTTTGTCCTGATTAGGTTACACGCTTCAAGTGTGGTGGAGTGTCTCTTGGAACCGGGATTTTCCACACTCTAGCAGATGGTCTCTCGGCCCTTCACTTCATCAATACATGGGCAGACCTAGCTCGAGGCCTCTCGGTCGCTATTCCTCCTTTCATTGATCGGACAATTCTCCGGGCTGGAGACCCTCCTCGCCCCGCATTTAAACACATCGAGTATGATCCCCCGCCCACTCTACTATCCAACCTGCAGGGGGCTAATAATTCCACCACAGCCATGCTTAAAATCACCCCTCAACAGCTCGCCCTTCTCAAAACCAAGTCGGGCCACGAGGGCAGCACCTACGAGATCCTTGCAGCTCACATATGGCGTTGCGTGTGCAAAGCCCGGGGGCTTCCTGATGATCAAACTACCAAACTATATATCGCGACCGATGGTCGGTCCAGGCTGTGCCCGCCCCTGCCCCCGGGGTTCCTAGGCAATGTGATCTTCACTACCACCCCGGTCGCTGAGTCAGGCGAGCTCCAAAATGAGCCGCTAGCCAGGTCTGCCAAGAGAATCCACAGCGCTCTCGTGAGAATGGACGACGAGTACCTAAGGTCTGCCCTCGACTACCTCGAATGCCAGCCGGACCTGTCGAAACTCGTCCGGGGCTCGAACTACTTTGCGAGTCCCAACCTTAACATCAACAGCTGGACTAGGCTGCCGGTCCACAACTCGGATTTCGGGTGGGGGACACCTATCCACATGGGGCCTGCCCTCATTTTGTATGAGGGCACGGTGTACATATTGCCTAGCCCAAACAAAGACCGGAGCTTGACACTGGCTGTGTGCTTGGATGCTGATCATATGCCACTCTTCCAGAAGTTATTGTACGAGATTTGATCTACTTATTAGTTATTATGATCTAAGTTTGGAGTTACGTTGTTACCTTCCTAAGTTTAATTTGAGGATGAAATAAAGAAGTAGCTCTGAGTGACACTACATATCTCCACTTTCTTGTATAATATTTGCATATGAATATGCATGAGTTTTATTGCCAAATCTCCTAGAGCCTATTTATGAATCAAAGCTAGTAAAGGAGATTTATACGTTAGGGCTTTAATATTATTTAGGGGGAAATAAAGCTATTAAAAATGGTTTGATTTGCTAACCCATCTTGCCTTGTTACACAATATAAACCATGGTTCACTGCAATGTAGAGCATTAACAAATATTTATTTTTAATACAGTGAAGGTTATCTTTTTGTCTATTGAAGATTCATTATTTGGTATACTACTAAATAATACGGAGTATCAAATAATGAATCTTCAATACAAAAAATGAACCTCCTACAAATGAAAATTTAATATATTAAAAATGAACTCCATATCAATGATTTACCTTACAATGTAAATAATAGTCTATAGTTTATGATGAAAAATAGGGTAAAATGGATTTTAAATCAGTCCCAACAAGAGGTACGCCTAAATAAATTCAGTCGCCATATACAAAGTAAAAAATAAAATAAAATATTTCCAAATGGCTAAAAGACTTAAATAAATATAATAAAAGATTAAAAGTACCGTCAAATGATACATGTATTACGCATATTTGGTATTACTCTTGTCATGTGACAAAAAGTACCATGAAAGGAGAACTACATCTTCCATACCAACGTGCGAGCTATCTATTGTGTATATTCTGACGTTTGATTATGTATTCATGTATAATTCAGTTTAAGTGATTGTGCATCTTGAAAATATGTAATTATGTAATTAATTTTTGTTAGGGAAATTAATGTATAGTTTTAATTGGCAATTTATTTGTTAATTAAGTGGTCTAATTAATTATGCCTAAGGTATGGTTTTTAGAGTTGTTTATTTGCATGGGATGAATGGTTCTTGTTTATTCAAGCAAAAATGTCAGAGATGAGAAAATAAGGCAAGATGTAGATGAGTGCCTTACCTTGAATTGAGGAGATCAAATACAGGGAAGGAGCTCAGATATTCAAGTATAAATAGAGCTGAAGCCTCATAAGTTTAATTGCTGATTTCACTGAAAAGATCGCCAAAGTTCCCTGCTGTTTTAACATTAACATTAAGATCTGCTGTTTTAGCCTTAGCCTACTGTTTTAATATGTAAAGTCTGTTAGTCTGATACAGACTCAAGATCATTGTAATATGGCTTCTTAGACTAGTTTTATGTTGTTGTCCTGTTTACTACATCAAGTGGAAGACTTGCTGATTGGCCCGAGAAAGCTGAAGAAGTTGACACACTACCAACTCAGGAGATGGTGATGTTTGTAGGTGTAATAGATTAGGCCATCATGGAGGATGGATATCTGATGAACCTTGTAACATCTTTGATCATCTAGTGGAGTTGGGTTTCACCTTTGTGTGGCCCCGCAGATGTAGGAGAAGGTGCTTCGAACTGCGTGAACATATCCTGGTTCATTTATTTTTCCTGCACTGTCTTTTATTATTTATTGTTTCTAATACAGTAATAAATACAGTTGATTAATTTGTTTTAAAAACAAAGTAGGAATCAAGTAGGATATCACCTGCATTCAAGATTCACAATCTTTCAATTTTATAATTACAATTACATATCTTGTAATATTTGATTGTTCAGTTCACACAGAAACAATGGCTCATAGGATCATGTGTTGGAGGAATTCAATATTCGCGTGTGCATATGAAACATGTGTTGCGTGCATATCCTATGTTTGCACATACACAACACATGCTTAATATGCATACATGACCAATTATGCACTTAGCACATGTTCCATATGCACACATGAATGTTAAATTCCTTCAATTAATCTCATTCAAAGATTTGTCTTTTTTAATGCACCATATTGGTTTTCATATACTCATGAGGAGGGTGTTTCTCATAAGATCATCACCTTATATATTTAATTTTAGTTAATCGATCGATTAATTAGTATTTTTGAACTGAATTAACCGTTTAAACGAAATTTTATAAAATCTTTAAAAAAACAATTAAAAATATATTTAAAAAAATTTAGTTAATCACTTTTATCAAAATTAGCGACCACAGTGGGAGTCGAACCCACGACCTTCTGATCCGAAGTCAGACGCGCTAATCCACTGCGCTATGCGGTCACTTATTTGAATTTTTATGCTAAAGGTTATTTATAATATAAAAGAAACATTTTATCCAATCGAGTGCTCCAAAGTCCAAATAAAAGGACATTCCATAGGATAATTTGGTTGGGAGTTTATTTTGTTAGACCTCTAGACGAACTATGAAATTCAACGAATGATTTATTTTGATGCAATGATAATATTGTATTTTTCTGAAAAATTAAAAAATAGTAAGAGTTAATTCAGCAATATGGAAATGTACTAGGTGTAGGACTAATTTGCACCGATACCTACAAATCTAATAAAAACCAATAAAGTTAGATACCTAACAAGAACTAATGAATGATTCATATTATTTTGATTTTAGTAGTTTTTATTATTTTTCTTACTTTACCGTCTATTATATCATTTACTTTTCATATCCTAAATATCCATACATCACGTCAATATAAACTTTAGTGATGGAATATTCCGTTAACTATTTATTATTCTCACTGTTGTAAAAATCGCCCTAGGCGCCCCTAGACCGTTCCGCTTTCACTACTAGGCAGAAAAAATTGACCGGTCGCCTAGTCGGGCAGACGCGAATTACTTTATGAAATTCATTGTCTAGAATACACAGAATCCTTGTCTAGAATACATAGAATGACTTGAGTGAATACACAGAATATTGACACAACTACGAAAATCATCCTCCTAACATTCAAATACACAAAACACGCCACAACCTATGTTTAAGTACCCCTAACATGAATACACAGAATCGTTGTTTACAATACACAGAATGCCTTTAAATAATACACATAATATGAAAACATCAAATACACAAACACATCACCTCTGTATTTAAGTACCACTAACATGAATACACAAAATCCTTGTCTTAGATACACAGAATGACATGAAGGAGTATACAGAATATTGACACAACTACGTAGAAATCATCCTCCTAACATTCGAATACACAAAACACGTCACAATCAATGTTTAAGTACCCCTAACATGAATACACAGAATCGTAGTCTACAATACACAGAATGTCTTCAAAGAATACACAGAGTATTAACACAAATACACAGATCGGCCGAAATGGGAAACGTGATTTCCAAAAAAACAAACCATTAATTAAAATAGCTGCCAAAAATCTTGTGGTCTAGTGGCAACCGGTGTCCCGGTTAACACTCCCACATGGATGATGGGAGTAGGTTCGAGCCCTCTTTGTTCGAGCCCTCTTTGTGCTTCATTAGGTTGAGAAAGTAGCTATGAACAGATACTACATTGTAACAGAGTCAGTAGTACTCAAAAAAATTAAAATAGCCAAAACGACGAAATTGCCATTTATAGGTGAGTTCATCTTTAGTATTTTTTTTATTACTATGTACATTTTTAAATAAAATTTTAATAAATATATTACAATATAAATTATTTTTATAATAATAAATAATGAAAAGTTAAAAACTTACTATAACACACTCTAGATAGTTTGTTTAGGCTAGTGTCTTTCCAATGCATTTGTTAAGTGTTAAGTAAGCAACTAGTTTTGACTTTTGATCCTATTAGTAATTTAGTAGTAAGGTTATTAAGCAAAAATGGGAAAATTAGCAAAAGTCAAAGAAAAGCTTTTCAATTTTCTCTTTGAATGGCAGAAGCAACATTTATCATTTTATCTCACAAAGACACAATTTAGCAAGCTTGCTTTTCAATTTTCCCTTTAAATGCACATGAACACTGCCAAATGCTAAAGTTAGGCTATTAATCATATTATGGATATTTTAAAAATTATAAGCTATACACGTGCTTTCTCGTTGAGAACCAATGTCATTTTTCTCTAAACTTTTAATTTTGCAATTGCATTTATTAAATTTTAATGTGCTCAATGCTCATCCGGTTGACCCGTTCTAACTTCTAATGTTCTATTGAATATTCAAATGCAAGTATTCATTTCTCTTGATTTAAATTTTAAAGTGCCAGTGCTCATCTAGTTGACCCATTCTATCAAATCCGAATCCGGTTGACGACTTGACCCGTTTTATCGAATGCAAGTATTTATTTTCAATTTTAGTTCAACCCAAAGTTTAAGGTTAGGAATAACCCGAATCCGAGAATAAAATAATAATTAACCGACAACCCAAATCTTATAAGCCCAACAACTCGACAGGGCTAGCCCGAAACCGATAGGGCTGGCCCTAGAACTGACTTTGGTCTTTTGTTTGGCAGTTTGTGCATCTTTTACATATGTACACTTTTATAAACTTTGGTATATTGGTAAACATGTGTATCAGCATGCTTGTACATTTTGGTAAACTTTGACATTTTGTTTGGCAGGTTGTGCATCTTTTGCATATGTAAACTTTGGTAAACTTTGCCAATGAATGAATGAACTTTGGTTTTTTGTTTAGCAGTTTGTGTATCCTCAATTATTGGGTTTCTCTATTGATCTTTACTCATGGATTAATGTGCATCGCTTGCCATTGAACTACCATTATCCAGATTGAACTAAACAAACTTTCACTTCCATACAGCAAATACACATAGCATTCAAATCAACCAAGTCTCATTTCCAAACAATATAATATCCAATTCAACAACTAAACAAAGTTTACATAGTCAAAATACTACATCACTACCAGTAATTTTTAAATCCTAGTTCAGCTGGAATAGCTTTTGACTTGGTTCACCAGTTTTCATCCAAAGTGTCAAACAAACAAGGGCAACTGCAATTCCAAATCTAAACCCATAATAAAAACTGAAATTTCGACTCCAACTTCGACTTCTTAATGACAACATTTTCTTTTTCAATAACTATCTGTAGCCTTTGGATTTCACTCTCCTTCTTATCCAACCTCTTCAATAGACCTCTAATTACTTTGGAGACACGCTTGGAGACATCAGAGTCAAGCCATTGAAAATACCAACAGTTCTATGGTCAAAACAATGTTTAACGAAATTATATGACTGAAGGACTAAATTGACTACCGTAATAAAGATTGAGGGACCGAATCTGTTAAAATTGGAAACCAAGGACTACATTGCAAATACGCTAATAATTGAGGGACCAAAAGTGAAATTTCTCCTAAAAATAAAAATCCTATGAAAGGGAAAGAATGCCCATGCCAATTTCTTCAAAGATATTGATCCACTATTTTAAATTTATATTCCAATTGCTTCATAGACCCACGATTCCCAGATCCTACAGATGCCCATATAGTTATATCAATCCTATATATAGTGAAAACCAGTATCAAAATTTTATTAAAAAAAAATAAAAATAGTAGGATAAGAAACAATATGCTATTTCAGTTATTAGACATGATATTAGCAACTAAAGTTCAAGCAATTGCTTGCTTTTCATCCTCAGCCAAGCTAGCAATGCTTGATAAAAGTTAAAAGTGAAAATTATATTTGTTTATCTGTCCAGGGTATTGTGCAGATCTTGCCCAAATAGCTTGCCACCACAAAATATGATATATCCATGTAAACTAATGCACTGAATACAATGGATCCTATGGATGCATAGCATTCAGGTTGTCATGTTATTTTTTCATGCTTATAATCCAACATAACATTCTAAAGATCCAAAGGCAAACTCTGAAGGATGTCTCCTTGTAATTTACTTCCTTAAATACTATTAGTCTAAAAATGACACAAGTATTGATATCACAACTCTCAAAAACTACAAGTCTTTGTTTTTCATACTGATTAGCTAGCACTCAGCATCAAATTACCATTTTCAAGGTAAACTGCACATATAGACCTTTATCAGTGTGCAGTTAATATAGCATTTTACAAATATGTTTACATTTACATATTCGACCAAAGACTTGCTAAAATGCCACCCAACAATCCTCCTAGCCACCTGGTACTCCGCCAGCCTTAACAGAGCTAGAATCAAGAGCTTACCACTGCGCCCGCAACTTTATTTCCTTATATAACACTACATTTTCAAGAGATGGAGTTCTGGACTTGGCCCTTCACCAGCCTCCGCCCAACACCACCTCAAGGTTCAAATAGTAAATCCATTATATTTGTATCCTCTGTAAATAAAAGGCAGAGAAAAGTTGTTTTTGCATATGCATCTGTGTGTTATTTAAACACTACATTGTTTTGAAACATTCAAAAGTATCACTACTTTACAAATTAAATTAGCACCTGACAATAGTCCATACTTGATGATGTCCTAGTTAAAAATCCTTAAACAGTTAAACAAACGCAGCTCAATCAACAAACAAACATAGCATAAATCCAAAACTATCAGACTGCCAAATCACAAAGAGCCCTAAATAAAGTTCCCTATGTGAATCCTTCAAACTTTTGTAAGCAATACTTCAAAATATGCATTTCTAAGTAACTAGTACTTCTCAAAAGACATAGATTTGCAGAAAGCCTAAACAAGAAAATCATTTATTCTGACATGAACTCTTCAAACATCAATTAGACCTGCAATAACTTACGACAGTACAAAACCTAAGAGGGTAAAAGTAGCCATATAACAAAAATCCCATAAATAATAAAACAGATAGTTCAGTCTCAAGTTACATGCTCTTATATGAAACCCAAATCCCAGTCTGCCAATCAACACAACCACCACAAATTAAATCGAAAGACCAATTCACTAAACAAATACACCACAACAGATATTAAAAGATGGACTCAACTGCAATGCATCGGGACTAAATTCAGTACATTGTTGAAGTATAGATGTGGATATATTATATATACTGACACAGAGAATTCAGAAAAGAATAATCGAGTACAAAGGCCTGCTAGGCAAGAGAGTAGTAATGATCGAAGCGGTCCCGATCGACGAAGACGATAGCATAGAGAGCATAGATGACGCCCGGGATGTAGCCCAGGAGAGTCAACACCAAGCATATGAAGAACTCCACCTGAAAGATGGCCACAAAATTTAAATAATCATCGGAGAAGGGTACACAAATTTGGGGTTTAAGATACACACAATCATGTGAATATAAAGAATTTAAAATCAAATCTTACGGTGCAGCAACCGTGACGGAGGCAAACACCGAGTGGAGGAAGAAAGATTGCGAGTAGGATTTCGCAGAGAAGTTCACACCTGCTTCCCATTCTCGTTGATTGGATCTGGGTTATTCCGTGTGAGAGTAGGAAATCAGAGGTATGTACTGATGTAGAGTTGAAGAGATAAATTAATAAAAGATCTTAGTCTTTATAGATACGGAGTATATTTTTAGTGGTTCACTTATACCTCTTTTTCGATCGTGACTTTTAAGTTTTTTTTTTTGAGAAGGATCGTGACTTTTAAGTTAGACGATAAACTAATTATGTGTCAGATCTTAATTTTTTAAAATATTTTTTCGTGGGTTTGCTTTACCGTCTAAGTCAGATGATGAACCAACTACGTTGAGCCTCGTAAGCCGTATTAATTTTTTTTTTTAACCACAGAAGTGAGAGCGGGAGATGAAGGGAGGAAATGGTGGGTGGAGGCTGTTGTTGACCTTGTTGCTTGCCGAAGTAAAGTCGTAGTTTGTCGGAGAAGAAAGATGTGTGAAAGGACTAAAATACCCTCATTATTTTAGGGCTTTGAATTTTTCGGTGAGATTTGACTGACAATTTGACTGGAGTGACCAAAATTGATAAAATTTCATAGTTAAGGTACGGAATTAACAATTTTGAAATTCGTAGATTGCAATTAACAAGAATCTTATAGTCAATGACGAAAATGACAATTTACTTTTTTTTTAATGTTGCACTGATTTTTTTATTTTTTATTTTTACAATTATGAAATCTGACATATCTATTTCTAGTGTTTGATTTTAATTTTTAATTTTTTAATAAGAGTTTTGTTTTATGATTTTTTTATCATTAAAATCATGCACCAACTCATTATAAATTAATTTGCAACCACATGATTTTTTAATGTTAGACCAACTTTTTTCATCCACTTTTCTATTTTGACGGGTGTACTTGAAAATCAAATCAGTCAATTTTTTTCAGTTATCTACTAATATACCCACCTAAATATGAATAAAATAATTAGTCAGCCCACTCAAAATCATGTTTTGAAAGAGTTACAAATCAATTTTCAGCCAATTAAGTTTCATCTTGTATTATAGACCTTAGTTTAAAATAACATTCAAATTATGTATTTACAATTAACATATTATGTGTCTTCAGTTAATAAATTATGGTCATGCTCCCTTTTTCTAGTATTCGAGGACAATGATTCGGAGCCATCGTCCTTCTTCCAAACGTTTTTTGGTGGGTTGCGTGATTGCTGCTGACCAGATTGCTTGACAAATTGTTTGAAGTAGTCCCTCTGGATAAGCTCCTCGATTTGGCGCTTTAACATGTTGCACTCATCTGTGCTGTGACCAACTTGCCTATGGAATCTACAATACTTGGACTGGTCCACGTTTGGAGAGACTTTCATGCATTCTGGCGAAAATTGCACGATCCCCATTTCTTCAGCTTGACTCAAGATTACGCTAATCGGATTAGTTAGTGGTGTCAAATGTCGTAGTGGGACAAGACGAGGTCGTTTGTCCCTTCCTTTCTTTGTGGGTGGTTGGTTTGGGCGTGGTGCCTGGTTGGGCGAACCAACTTTATCACGCCGCCCCCTCCTACCTCCCTCCTCATCTTTCTTTTTCCTATCAGCCTCCTCTGCCTCAGCATACTGATTGGCTGTCCTCATTAGCTCCTCGTAGTAGCGTGGGTGGTGGGCATTTAGCTGTCTGTGGAAATCGCCTGACCTCAATGCTTGGATGAATATGAGGATTGCCGCCTTCGAGTCGATTGACCTCTTTTTTCCATTTGCTTAAGAAATTTCGCAAGCTTTCCCCTCTATCTTGCTTTACTCAACAGAGATGCGAGAATGACTTTTTATGATGTATATTTCTGGAGAAATAAGTTAAGAAATTCTTGGACAGTTCAGCAAAAGTCTGGATTGAACCGTCTGGGATTGTATTGAACCAATCCTGCGCCGTTCCGTCCAAAGTAGACAAGAACACTCTACACATGATGACGTTGCTTGCCTCGATCATCACCATGGCTACCTTGTATCTTGTCATATGGGTACGCGGGCCAGAAGTCCCGATGTAAGCTTTGATGGTTGCAGCCTAAAATCTTTTGGGAGGGGTACCTCCATTATGTCCGGAGAGAATGGAGCAGCTATCCTCACTTCCGACTCTGGTGAATGCTCTCTGGCTTCTACTTTCTTTTCTAAGTCGTCTATCTTCATTTGGAGTTTCTCAACCAAGTCTTCCTGCGGGGTTCTGTGTCTAGTGGAGTGATGCGGAGCCAGTCCACCAGATTCGCCCACCCCTTCTTCGGGTGGCCGCCTAGTTACTACCTTACTCTTCTGTTGACGTGGGTCTCTGTTGGAAGACCCTTGTACTCCCAGCCGATCCAAAACAGATCTGGAAGTTGCCAGTTGCTGCTCAGTGCCCCTCGGTTGAGGGCCGCCTTCTCCGTGTCCCCCTTCACCCCTTGCACTAGTATGGGGCCCAGGGTGGGTTGCTTCTCGCCGTTGAGTTCGTTCTCTTCTTGGGGATTGTACCTCCACCTCCTGAGGAGGCGGTGGTGGTGGTGGGGCCTGGCCGTGCATTCCTGCCACTAGCTGGGCCATCGCCGCCGCTACTTGTTGAATGACCTGCGCCGCCGCTTGGATGTCCGCGGCTTGGATGGGAGCAGCATTCACTGGGAGGGGAGTGCAACCCCCATCATGATTACTGTTGAGTTGGCTGCGAAGATCACCTTCTCGGCGATGATTGTTATTGATCTGGCTTCGAAGATCACCCGAGCCGTGGTCATTGTTCACTTGACGAGAACCATGAGAGCTGCTAGATCCAGAACGTGCCATTGATAACGATGAGTGTTTGTGATGTGTAAAGTTTGCCTGAGATATGATCTCGGCTCTCAATGAAAGCACCAATGACGGTAAGTATTGTTACCGGTATGTATTATTAATCTGAGTATAGTCAATAGTACAATAGTCTTGTATTTAGAAATGTTGCGTGCCCTTCTCCTACAACATGACCTTTCTTTTATACTCCTAATTACAATGACTCTTCATATTTATAACGGATGAGAGCTTCACCTCTTCAATGTGTACTAAGTGTGTATAATAATGTTAGTAACTCCTCCTCTTTAATGTATCGCTGGCTGTTTTGACTTCCTCATGCGGCCATTCGTTGCATTCGTGTCCTGTGGTTCCGGATCGGATATTTACCTAATTATCCTGTTAAATATGATAGAGAAGATAAAGAATTGAGAATATATCTTCCGACTAAAAATTTAGGAAGACATTTTCCGTCAATTCAAAATATTTTCCTTTGACTTTATTTTTCTTAAGTATCTAAACACAAAAATTGCATTTTCTGGGTTTCTAAACTAACACTTAAACAAAAAAAAAAAACAAGGAGAGAATATTTGCATTACAACATTTGAAAAAGAAAATGAGAATATTTGAATTAGAACATTTGATCCTACAATTCCACGTTCCATAATAACGCCTCATAGCACCCATGACTGTCATCTGTAGCTCCCCATAACGCTCAATAGACTCCCCCCATCCTCTCTCTACACTCTACTGCAATCTTTGATCTTTTCAATTTCCAAAACCCTAACCCTTCCTTCTCTGTCTACACTTCAACTCTTTCTCTTTCTCCTTTTCTTTCCACACGAACTTATGTATATGTATCATCTGTATATATAGATAGCCGTTATGTCCTACAAGTATCGGTGATTGATCATCCGCCTCCGGTGCATGTACAACACCATCGCTCTCCAAGTTTCTCTCAGAGGTTCTGTAACTTCTCTGAAAGTTTTTATTTTCTTTTTGGAATTGAAAAAAGAAAAGGATTCGTACTGTATTTATGTATATATATATATATACACTCACAAACTTACGTATATATGAAACTATGAAATTCAGTAATCCTTTCTTACAACGGGAAGAAAAGTAGCACGAGCAGTTCTTATGTAATAATTTCCATTGAAATAACGTAATTTTTTAGAATTTAAAAAGAAAAAATGTAGGATTTTAGTTTAGTTTTTAAAACTTTGATTTGAATTTGGCACAT
Organism: Ipomoea batatas; assembly: GCA_002525835.2. NCBI lineage: Eukaryota > Viridiplantae > Streptophyta > Magnoliopsida > Solanales > Convolvulaceae > Ipomoea > Ipomoea batatas. Next base: position 36,496,898 of record CM008332.1, on the reverse strand, counting down.
GTTTTCTCAGTTGGCTTCTTGTGCCCAGATTTTCCAGAGCCCAATGGATATGCGACAGGCACTTCTGATAGAGGATGAAAAGGAAGGGATCAGAAGAAGAATAATAGCAGAAGAGATTGATCGAGTAAGGATCTTGAATGCTGAACTAAGGAGGGAGCCCATGATGCCAAGGGTTGGGAGGTTACCTCCTCCTCCTAATGGAGCATTCTTGATGGGGTTTGAACCAAGGTTCCCACCTCAGGAACAACAGCTGCAGCACAGGTGTGTTCAGGAAAGAATGGCCATACCCTTTGGTGAGAGGCTGGGTGTGGGGATTTCAAGTGCTGGAATGCCTGCAAGTCGTGGATTTGGTTATGTTGAGATGGTGCCATTTAAGGAGCCAAGGGTTGAATTAAGCATTTCAGAGGTACCTTTTGAACAACAGAGTGTGACACCAATGATCTCAGAGATCCCTTCTAAGAACCATAGTGTACAATCTCAAATTTTGGAGTTGAAGCCTCCCTCTAACCCTGAGCAGATGAGTAAGGAACTAAACATTTCTGGTGTGGGCGCGACCACTGAGCATGACAAAGAGAAAGACAAATTGCTGGTAACTATGCCTTGTGCATTCTTCTTTAAGTCTCTGATCTTATGCTTGTCCGTCCACATGTGAATTTAGCATTCAATGAAGTGTCTATAATTTCTTTATAGAGTAGAAGTATTGTTATTGATGTTTAATGGTTATGCATCTCTTCTTTAATGAATTTAATCTATCTGGCAATGCATTTTTGTTACTGTACTTTAATATTGGAGCTTCTTGTTTTATTTTATCCTTTGCTACTTGAGTGAAATTCTTGTAATGATTGAGACTTTTTGTTTAAATATTTAGTTCAGAGATGCTGATAAGTTTGTGTGTTGAACTGTCAATACCATATCTCTGAATGTATAGTAGTTGATGTTGATTCTTTCAATTGCAAATATCTTTGGTTGATTTTTTATTTATTTATTTTTAATTTTTTTATTTGTAGAAATGTATTTGAGTGTAGTGACAGGCTGAGTAATTATATTCTTCCTGGTTGCTATATATAGACATATAGTAATCTTGAATATAGGTTCTCATTACATGTTACTGCTTTTATTTTTTATTTTTTATTTTTGATTTAAGTATGATGTGATGTGTACGTTCTCAATGGTTCATAAGAGTTTATTGTTGTTAAGTTCTATAACTTCTTTGAAGTTCTTACCTCTGCATGTTTAGTTGTAGATTTCCTGAAATTAACAGTTGCTCTCCAAAGAATGGCATGTCCATGGGCTATTCAATTTTGATGGATGGAAATGATTTGGTGACTGTTCTTTCTAGCTCCTGATTTGCCCTAAACACTGCTCCCTTTCCTTCTTGTTGTTTAAGTTACAGTCCTTTCTTCCTTAGTTCCATTAGGGGTTAGGCCTACTTTCCAAGAGTGGTACTCCTTTTTCTTCTCCACTCCACCTCCTTCATAGCTTAGAAGCTCCATTAATGGCTTCAACAAGGGCCAATGATCATTGTACATGTATTACGGCATCAAATAGTGAAATTCTTAGCTTGGCTTGGCTTAGCCCGAAAAAGCCCGTGTTTTCCCTTTGGGTTTCTATGTAAAACCATTGTCTCATTCTATTTATTTGCATGGTTTAAGCTTGTCCTACGGTTTATATTGGGACCATAAGATTAATTTACACCAACAAGAATAATGCAGGAAATAACGTTTGAGTTAAGAGCCTGCAATAGCAAAAGGTTTTCATATGATGGAAACAAATGTTTACTATTCCTCAAGTATAAATTTGCTAAATGGGTATTCTATCTCCTGTGGCTACATCACAGACAGATCTGATAGACAACACTCTTAAATATAGTGATTTTGTTATTGTAAGATTAGCAAGTTTTTCCCTATTGTTT